>PVIR01015998.1:0-31695 GCA_004026965.1 Petromus typicus
GTTTTGTTTTTTTGGTTTTTTTGAGACAGGGTCTCACTTTGTAGTTCAGGCTGGCCCTGAGCTCAGCCTCAAACTCATATCACAGCAATCCTCCTGCCTCTGCCTCTCGAGTGCTGGGATTACAGGCGTGAGCCACCATGCTCAGCACTGTGGTATGTGGTACTGATTGCTGCTGGGGTGAGTCTCCACTCCCAGTATTGTTATGTGGTTACTGGGGATCGAACCCAGGTCCTTGAGCTTGCAAGACAGGCGCCAGAACCATTGAGCTAAATCCCCAGCTCCTGAAAATTTAGTTTTAATATTTTTATAAATACTGACAGAAACTTGGAATATATCTCTATCTATCTATCATATATCTATATCTATCTATCTATCTCTCTCTCTTTATATATATATATATATATATATATATATTTGTTGATACATGTGAAACATTCATATATTATAAACATACAGACATGCTCACTTAAAGATCTACATACATTTCCTGAAAATTTTTTTCCCATCAACTAAAATGTCAAAAAAAACCCTTCCAAAGTCATATATATTCAAAAACATACATATTCAAAAACATGTATATCTGAAGTCTTCTATACTAATTTTTGTCTACATTTATGGGCCCATACTAGTGCTTGAACACTTTAATTCTGACACTTTATTCTTTTATAAAGCTGTTTTCAGTTAAAATTTGAGATGAAGAAATCCATGCAGAGCAGTAAACAAAGACATCTTTTTCACAGAGAGTGAGTACAACTGAGAAGTAGAGGAGCTGTTGATGTGTTAGGAATTAGATTTATTAAATATAAAATTGTTCAAACCTAGGTTAACCCTTAGTGATTAATAGAAATGCCTAGTTTTATGTTATTCAAGTTTCAATTATATATACAAGCCACTCGGTTCTCCTGGGAATACTTCATAAGTATCCAGATGTCCAGAGTAGAGAAATGGTACTGACAAAGGAATATTACAAGGACCTTCAAATGATATAAGGGAATTACTGTAACTCTCAATGTATTAGTTAACTAGTTCACTGAATTCATGTTCTCTAAAATTAAAGAATTAATTATAAGAATACTGTGTTTAAGAAATATTTATGGAGGGGAAAAGCTTATATCTAAGAGAGAAGGCACCCAGAAAGTTGGTGGATGAGAACTTTAGTTATAGGGCAGGCTTTGTTGAGCAAAATCACAGCGTGGGTATGAAATCATGAGGCGAGTATAAAGTGGTTCAGAACTGTGAGCAACTAATAACATTACAAACATACGTGTTCAATAATATTGATCTAATGAAGAAGCAAGTGTGCATGGAAAGAATAGAGAGTTTCTTGGAAAGGATGGCTTAGGTCTTAGTTCTCCACTCAGGCAATTGATACTTATTTAGAATACTGAATATTATTTGTTATCCCAAAGGAAATAATGTAGTGATCTCTTCTGTATCTTGAGGCCTGGACCCCAGGAATGTGCCCCACCCTCAGCTGATTTGTGTTCTCCTCTTCCTCAATGCTTTCTTCAAGGAGCAAGCCCTGTCTGACCACGTATAACTTAGCCAGCTGTTATGTCCCTCCACTTGAAGAAGTAGCCCTAACTGCAGTGAGCAAAAAAGCATTGAGCTGGCTGATTCTATATGGTCAGCAGTCAGAGATACTCCACAGAGAGTCTATATCAAAGGCCCTGGAGAGAAGGCTGGGTGTTCTTATCCCAGATGGACAAATAGCTTTATGTTCAGAAAGAACAAAGCCAAATAAAAAGTTAAGTATGCATGGGCCAAATAATAAAATCAGGATGACTATTATTAATACAAGTAACAAAATCTCCACCTGGAAGTGAAGTAATAGCTTTCCACAAAGAAGATAAGGAGAAGGTTCAGGGAATTTTGTTATCTGGTATAATATTAGCCTGCTGTTTACTATATTGAGGAGCCATCAATATATTATCAGAAGAATCAGTAATATCCACATTTTTCAGCTTTTATGATGGCATAAGTACTTCTCTGTAGTTCTGTTATGGGATCCAGTATTGGAAGATGATTTGCTTCATTGATTTTACCTCTCCATTCAGGAGAGAGAGACCAGTCCTAGTTTTGTTTATATGTAGTTGAATAAAAGTTAGTCAAGGCCTCCTTGTGTTACATGACATCCTCTAATCCTAGAAAACAGAAGTCAGATAATCATACCAATCAATGCATTTTTGGACTACTGACATTGAAAACAGGGTGAGTCTGCAGGTTTGTCCATACTTCTCACACTCCTGCCTTGCAACATTTCCCTACACATCCAGGGATATCCAGGGCCACAGATTGCTTCCACAAGACCAATGAATGTCACTGGGGACTTCCTATCTAATTTCAAGAGGACTAAGCCAGTTTGTTTCAAATCAGTTTTCAGTCTGCATGTGTGTACATTGCTCCAGGGATGTCCATTCCAAGAATTCAGTAGTTACTTCAGTGAGCACAAGAATTACTTTTTTCAACATGTTCTGCTTTCTATCAAGTTGTCATATATTTGGAGTCAACTACTTATAATCAGCATCAGCTTCCCCTTCACTGAGCTTAAAGCCCTTTGTTATAGCTATGAATTCTGCTTGCTGAGCACTAATCCAGGAGTATATGAGGCACTTTTAAGTAAGGGGCTGTTGTCTCTGCCTTTGAGGCTTTTTTGATGAGCTGATAAAGATGTAGTGTGATCTCATCATATCCCATTATCCAAAGGCAACAGAATTCTGTCATTTCTAGATATCTCTTTAGCTTTTTTAAAGTCTGGTGCTGTGGGAAGGAAACTGTTGCTTTAATTTTTTTCTCTCTGCATTCAAATTTCCTTAGATATAATAAAGACCATATATTTTACATTAAGTCTGCAAATGTATCCCTTAGAACTAAGGACCTCACAACCTCTATCAACTGGAGAATTGAGCAGAGCACAGATGCCTTAGGTAGAGAGCTCCTGTGTGAGAACACCTAACAGTGTATCATCTACATATTGCAAGACTGTGCTTAGAAAATACTATAGCACTTAAACAAGATATCTCTCTTCAGGTAGGGCAACTGAACTTTAGTTGTAATTAAATGGTACATGTAAAAACAAAATCATCCCAGTTACAGCTCAAGAGTTGTGAGATATAATAAGTTACCTCTTCTCCATTAACTCCTTTCAGTGAAGTGTGACAGCTGGGAGGAAGGCCAAGGTTGGAAAGCAGGACCAGAAGCATGTGCCCCTGTCGAGCAAAGGACCAATTTCTTTTTTCTCATAGTCGTGATTATCCAGTGCTCCTCTGTGAAATGATGGGTTCAACCAGGGGAAGAAGGCAGAGTGAAGCCCCTGAGCACTTCAGTCTGCCTAGATCAGCTGTTAAGATGGATCTGAGCCCTGAGAAGGCTTCTTGAGTTCTTGGAGACATGAGAATGAGACTTAAGGTCTGATTCTTTAAAGTTCACAGACAATATTTTTTTTTTTTTCACTTTGAATTTTTCCCTTGCTTCTTCTTGGTTTCAATTAGATTTTTTTCTCTCTCTTTTTTTTTTTTTTTTTTTGAGACAGGGTCTTGCTTTTGTAGTTGAGGCTGGCCCTGAGCTCAGCCTCCAACTCACATCACAGCAACCCTCCTGCCTCTGCCTCCCGAGTGCAAGGATGACAGGCGTGAGCCACCACGCCCGGCACTGTGGTATGTGGTACTGGTTTCTGCTGGGCGTGAATCTCCACACCCAGTAATGTATGTGGTTACCGGGGATCAAACCCGGGCCCTTGCGCTTGCAAGACAGGCATTGGAACCACTGAGCTATATCCCCGGCCCTCTTCTTGGTTTCAATTATAAAATACTGAGGAGGTAATCATCACTAAAGTATCAAATGACCTATCTGAAGCAGAAGCCCATCTTTTGTGGCGATTGTCCCTAATATCTGAGGCTGCCTGAGTAATAAACTGGTCTTTAAGAGTAATCTAAAAATAATGAGATTATAACAAAAAAGAAAGGAAACAAATTTTATGTATATAGAGGGTAATAGGGTGGGTAGGGCTATGGGAAAAATTGAGAATTAAATTGTGTTTTATACTGGTACAAATCCCCATTATGGAGTGAAATCATGATGCATATATGTAATGTCCAATAAAGATTTAAAAAAAAAAAAAGTAATCTGTTCTTCCTTGAATCAGGTGGCAGGGACCCAGGTTTCATCAGTGCCTCTAGGAAGTGATCTAAGAAGGCAGAAGATTCTCATCCTTCTCCTGATGAACAGTTGACAATTTAAAATAACTTCATGGCTCAGTTCTTCTCTTTCTTAGACCTCCAAGAACACATTTCTGGAGTGTCTCCTAGTCTAATCCTTCTCATCTGACTCCAAGGCCAGGAAGGCTCTTTCAGGGAGACTGCTTGAACTCCAGTGGGAGCCAGCTGTTCTCTTGGCTGCCTGTCTTCTCATATTCTAAATCTGAAAATATGATATTTATCTCTAAACATAAAAGGCAGCTGGTGTTGCCGCTTGTCTCATTAAAAGTTAATATTTGATCTAAGAGTAGCACTACATCTTTCCAGTGTAGTTTATAGGACTCAATAAGTCCTCTAAAGATTGCAGTGCACTAATCAGAGTCCTCTTAAAAATTTCCTAGATCTCAGTAGATCTGCTTTAGATCATTGAGAGCAAAGGTCACTGAAATGCAGTAGTTCCAAGTTCCTCTTTCACTTCCTGTAAGACATCTTGCGCATGAGAGTCTTGAACAAAATCAGCTAAGAATGGACACAGAACTGCAGAAGTTTTGATTTTGGCTGGCCTGGGAGCTCCATCCTCAGGAACAGAAGGGCAGAAGGAGAAGTCTTAGGCTCAGTCATGGTGGGGAGGGGTTTTGATTAAAGTTGCCATGGAAATCTCCTCCTCTTGTTCCAAAAGGTGGGGGAAAAGAGCCTCAGCCTCAGTGATAGTTGATAAAGCTGAAAAGTAGTACAGATCCACCATCTTCACATTTTGAAAAGGAAAAAAAAAAAGTTCATTCTAGTCTTGATTTAAAAATGGTACTTGGCAAAACCAGCTTGTTTTATTTTCATAAGAATATTTATTCTCACTGAAATTCATTAAAATGCATGTACAGGAGAATGTGAAATGTTTCCAGATTACTCTAAAAGACAGCCTAGTTCATGTACAAAGCTTTTAGTTTAATCATTAAAAGGAACAAAAGGGGAAAGAAAGGAGAAAGAGAGAAATATATTAATTTTAATCATAGCAAAAAAAGTTCAATTTGTTTACTTACTGTTTTGAAAATTATTTATTTCTTAATAAGAAACTTAAGACAAACTAATCAAAATGTTTTTGTCACTTACAGGTGCTTAAGTACTGGATTATCACTGCATAAAATGAATATATCATGAAAGAGAAACATAATCTTAGAGATATATATGAAGTAGGAAGGTGGGACTGTGAAATGTCAGCTTGAACTCTGAGCATGTATTTAAAATATCTCACATTAGAACATTTTGTAGGTAATGATGTTTCTTAAATATAAAATATGATTTGTGCTTACTTAATTTTCAATGTTGTGTCACGCTTTCTTCTAGAAAAATGTACTATACTGCTGTCAAGGAAACTGCATTTATTTACACCATAAAATACAGTTTCATAGTGATAATAATAAGATAATAGTGATAGGATGCAAAAGAATTCAATAGTAATAACTGCCACGTTTAAAGCATCTGAATTCTCAAGCTCTCTGCTACGAGCTGTATATGAATTTACTCAGTAAATCATTCTACTAGAATTGTTGAGTACTCACTGTACAATATGTGATTCTTTTGTCTAATAAAAAGAGAAAATCACACTCAGTGAAGAAAATATATTATTTTGTACAGTGAGCACTGCAAAGGTCAGACACCTCCAGACTTCTCTAATTCATTACTAATGATGTCACGAGAATCCATCTTTTTTTCCCCTGTGTCCTGACCTGCCCTTTTCAGGGTTGCAGCCTTTTTCTCAGCACCTTCCTCTGTGAGAATAAAATGCCAATCTACATATTTGGGTACAAAGCAAAGGCCTCAAGTAGAAAATGAGGTTAACTACATTTGTATGACTTTTTTTTTTCTTTTCTCAGTGAGAAAAATTTCTCTAGAATATTTTCAATGGACTTTTCCAGATGAAAATATGAAAATACCTATAGAAATCTGAATTAAATGAATTTTTATTTTTAAAGGCAAATTCACAGCCATAACTTAGCAGAGAGAATAAGACTTCAGTGAGTGGTTCATATTAAATATAATTTAATATTCAGGTGAGAAGGAATTAATTAGAATTGTGGGCAATGTAGCTGACCCAAGGGGGAGATTGAATGTGAGGTAGGCAACCATTTATGTTAATTACAGGCATTTACTTTGTATATGATCAGAGGAGGATTAAATAGATCCACATTGCTGGGATAAGAGATTGCATGGCATGCAGTCAATGTGGTGTTGAATGTATCGAGAGATTGAGTGCACAGTTATAATCATACAATGGGTCATAATAGGTCAAGGAGAAAGAAAGGACAAAAGGAAAAGGAAAGGTTGCTTATACTAAACACAATGATATCTTTGTCGGGAAGCATGCTATTTTCTTATTTACTAAAGTAAATATTTAACTCAGGGACCTGGACAATCCTTTAAATTTGTGCCTTTACTTCATTAAAGATGAAAGATCCCTGAATTACATTTGAATATTAGCATAATTATTTAAATAAAAAGATGTAATTATTAAAACAGAGAAAAGCAAGTTACTAAAAAACCATGTTATTTCATATAAGTGGAGAACAAAAAAACTAACTGACTTTTTGTTGGAAGAAAATCCTTTAAAAAGATTGGGTTGAATGAGTATGTATATACAATATATAGTATAAGATAATATAATTATATACTAAAATGTTGATATAATTGTCATATTTATATTAATATGCAGTAGTATGCATTATAATGTACAATGTACAAAATATGCAATAATTTTATCTAATAATATAGATTATATATGATTTTCCCCCAAAGTTTGGATGTCATTACAAGAATATGAGTAACTTTTGTGTTCACTTGATTCAATTACTGAGATCTTTAAATCACTAAATTAAAAATTGAATCAGAAAAATTAAGTGAGAAATTTAAAAATGAATGATACTGTATGTAATTGAGATATTTAATAAAATGTGTTATTTTGAGATCTTAAAAGTAAATAAGTCTGCCCTGTGTGACAATTTCTTTAATTCAGCTATTACATGAACTATACTGATAAGTTCCTATTCTCTCTAATCCAACACTTCTAAAATTCAATTGTAAGACATTTTCTTCAAAAGCTACTGTAGCCCTCAGCATTGATGTGCTGAAATCATATTCTATGCAATTTGTATATGTTCTTGTAGGCTGTCTTTGTCAAATACAACAATTTACATTTTTTAAATGCATTGTTTACTTTAAAATTGTTAAAAAGATTTTAATGAAGACTTTTTTGGACTTGGATTTTTCTATTATTTTTGTTATGTGCAGTATAATTTTGTACTGAAGCAATAGTCTTTGTCAGACTATTGGTCCAAGGCACCTTGTTCTGGAGTAAGATGACTTTTAATCCTCTTCTCATTAAACAGTGTAGACTATGAAGGTTCTACTTGAATAAACCATATTATTTAAAAGATAATTTTCATTCAAAAATCAAATACACACATAATTATATTTAAAAGTGCCTTTTCAACCAGGAAACAAGGGATCACATTGTTTTTGCCAGACAGCTCTTTGTTACTGAATAGTAAAGCTATCTAACTCTTACTATTAATGAGGAGCTCAACTTAGAACACCCTATTTTCTTTTTTTGCAGCTGGTTCTGTACATTCTGTCTCTATCTTCTTTCCATATCCTCTAAGAGCCAACAAAAAGCAGGCAAGGTGAATTCCTTTTAACCACAGCACTGCAGGTGTCCAGAGGAGTGCACAGGGTGATATAGAGGTGTAATAAATATTCTTAGATTAGACTAATATATCAAGCTTTCCCTGCTGGCGATGTAAGTCAATTAAAATTCAAGATTTTTCACTTCATTCTGCTACTTTGTCAAAACACAAAATGTAGAAAACAGCCCTCAGCTCTCCTCTTTCAGGCGCTGACTGAAAATGAAATCCACTAAGGACCTGAGACCTGAGTCTGCAGCAGGTTTCGTGCCAGCCTGAAAGTGTCACTGGAAAAAATGGTCTAATGCTCAGGTGTCTTACATGCTACAAGTGTGCTTGGATCTGAGATTCTCCATGAGAAAGGATAAAGGCTGCTGAGAAGGTACAGGCAGAGATGATGTTGTGTCATTGACTGATGCTGTAGCTCAACTTGATTTATCTGATAGCAGAGAAGAAACCAGAACCAGATCTGAGTTTTCTGTGTGCAGTCTGGACCTCAGTGCTGCAAATCCAAAACAAACAATAGCTGACTACTGCATTTTTTGTTTTAGCATGAAGGTGCATGAATCTCAGGATTAGAGATGAAAGCTGACACTCTTCACCCAAAATAATTCTACAGAATAAACATACAAAAATGGAAGCAGTGACAAAAGTCTCATCAGTACCTGGAGACTTCACCATCATACCTTTGTGGGAAGACATAATGCTCTGTAATTATAGAAAGTGTCCAATAAAACTCCCTGTTGTGTTATGTGAGGGTCACTGCCTGCCCTCACATCTGTGATGAGCACAGTAGCAGTGAGTTCTATTCTTCACCTGCGGTCTGCCTCATTTGCAGCAGCACTCTTTCAGCAAAGTCAGGTATTGTCCTCACAGAACTCAGTCCATCTGAGGAACTAAACCTATGGCATGGGCAAGACCTCAGCTAGAGACTGTGTCGGACACCAACTCCTGATTATCGGCATTCTGGACATACCAGGGACACGAGGACGTGTCTATGAAGAATATAATTTTAGCAAGCCTGAGGGCCATCTGAAATAGAAGACAAAATGTATACTCAGCAATACAGAGTGAGAATGTAGAATAGACCCCTGTGAAAGGGAGAGGTCACTGCCTTGAAAAATATATTAGAATATGAGACAAAATTTAGTGACATCTAAGATAAAATTATGGATTGCAGTCATCAATATCCAAAGCTTTGAGGCCTTTATAGATAGAGCTGGACTATGAAAAAACACTATTGCTAATTGCAAAAACAGCCTTGAACCATCTATGATTACACTGGCTAATGTTTTTGGCTTCCCAGTAGGGAACTATTCCGTTTCCTTTGGACAATATGCCAGTTGGAAATTGGGGCACTGGAGATGAAGAATTTCAGTTCTGATATTTTTTTGTGAGTTTTCCCATAACCCATGAGCCCAGCAATAGATTTTTTTTTTTAGTTTGTCATAGTCATGAATTAGAGGAGTATCAAGTATCTATCAGGGCCTTTAAAGTAAAAAGAGTTTAACTTATGCTATAGAATCTGTATTTGTTACTCTATAACTTTTAGTAGAAATCATAATCTTCTCTGAGGTATCAAGTCTTCAAAGTTGTCTGAAATATCTTTAGCTTACAAGAGATTCTCTGACAGTTGGGTTGTGAGGTGGGGTGTAGTTGATATCTAGTTTCTTTGTTTCCATTATGTAAAGCATGAAAATTTCATTAATATCAATTTACATATACACTGTAGAATTTTTACCACTGGTGAAAAGGCCCCCCCCCTTTTTAAATTGAAATCTTTATGCGTACATTACATATATACATCATGATTGCATTCAACAATGAGAATTTGTACCAGTATATGACACAACTTAATTCTCATTTTTTCCCATAACCCTGCCCGCCCTCCCACCCACTTTTTTTTAAGACAGAGTCTCACTTTTTTAGTTCAGTCTGGGCCTGAGCTCACTATGTAGCCCAGGAATCTTTGAACTCAGAGCAATCCTCCTGCCTCTGGATTGCTGGGATTACAGGTGTGAGTCACCATGCCTGGCATTGGGGTATGTGGGATTGAACTCTGGACCTTACACTTGCATGGCAGACACTGGAACCATGGAGCTAAATCCTTGCCCCAAGTTCATATTATTTCATAGATAACTGGATCTGCCTGGTAGTTTCTGCCAAAGCTTTGCATCCATGCATCTACCACAGCCACTTGTTACATTTTACATGTCACCATGGGTCCTGATTTTCATGCATGCATGTATGTGGAAGCATGTCCATTGATATTTTGCTGTACTTACTCATATATATGTGTGAAAATTTTAGGCTTGGAAAATGGTGAATTCTCTATGTTTCAATATTTGTGTGTATTTATTTGCATTTTCACTTGTATTAAAATTATTTGAATGAGCAAAAAAGTAGCCCCATCAATATTGTTCCATGTTAGAAAAAAAAATAATAATAATAATGTCCTTTTTAAAAAGCATTTCTCAGTGTATAAAGAAATACAATGAAAAATATAAATTGAGTTAGTGACACTTCCTGAATCTTCCTTAGGTCGCCTTGAAAAAACAGTTTCAATTTTATCTCATCACATTAACTCACTTTTATTTCTATTTCTACATAAGTAGTCAACTTAGGTGAAATTTGACATATAACACTGAGGTCTAGATTGTAATATTGCAAATAAGTTTGAACTCATCAGATAAAGAATTTCTCTTGCATGTCACTGTTGGAAAAACTATGTCAAGGGTCATTTTTTATTATTCTTGCTTATAACAGCTGAAGAACTCTGAAAGTTAATTGGGAAGCACGTTAAGTATCTGCATATGAGAAACCTAAAATCAAATGTTAAATTCATGCAGAGCCTCCTCATCGTGATTAATTACACTGGTTCACAGCAGGGATGAATCCTCACAAGTTAGTCATATCTTTATTGAGCACCAAAAGAAAGAAAATGATTAGAATTTTCATGTAGCTAGGGATTTCTCCTCTCCATGTCCCCCTCACATAAGCAAAGAACACAAGACATGTTCAATAGAAGAAAAAGAGGGAGAAAATAGAAAGAAATCAAGTTATATGAATTCTAATAAATATCTCCAATGAAAAATCATGTTTGTCTTTGAAGCTCCTGGGAAGCAGGTGGAAAGTGAGACTTACAACTATCAGAGATGTATTGGGTAAAGCACTGTGAAAAGGAAGAAGCAAGAATGTTATTAGCAGGCCTGGTTCCCGGTGAAAACAAGAAAGAAGACAGAAGTTTTTCAATCATTTCTTTGACTAATTTTGTCCAGATATCTTGGAATCATTGAGCTAACTGGTACAAGCATTGATACAAATATTGATACAGCCTTGATCCGAGCGAGTGTCTTGACTTCCGTCACTGGCTACACACAACCCATCGACATCATGAACTTGTTGAACCAAGAAAAGTGGCAGCAAAGAATGTAAGATGATTCTGTTTCTCACAATAGGAAATATAACCAGCACTTATCTTTGTGAACAACCACAGTTCATGTGAAATATTTTAGTGATCTATTTCCAATGTGCACATTTGAAGATACTATCTACAGTGTCTCTAGTGAGATTCTTTTCCTGCAGGGAATATTGAAACAGGAGATATACAGTAGAATAAAATGCATCCAGGGTGAAGCAATTGTCCTTCAGCTATAACTGAAACTCTTCTGTTTCCATGTTCACTAATGATACTGTCTACAGTATCAGCTGTCACACCATCAATTTTTGAAGCGCAAATCAGTGCAGCAACTCCAACTTTCATTTCTGACCCCTTGGCAGTAACACTTTTCTCAGGCCAGCAATGTACACATGAGCACTCATAGTTATCCTGTGTGAGCAGGTACCAATAAGGCCCAAATGATATGTATCTGAGACCACGTTAATCATTCTGAAGTAAAACATCAAGTGTAGAACAGACTCAGATCAGGTTACCACTAAATATGATTCACTGTGAATCATGTATATATGTATTTTCCAGAAAGACTACACTTTTTTAAAGAGAGACACTGATAGCTGAAATGTGTCCATAATAGGACCAACAGTGTCTGATTATTTTGGTCTCTATTAGTGCTAGTGAATTTTGTTATAATTTTCATGGTGTAAATAAAAATATGAAAATGTTTAATGAATTGGTGAGTGGATGTTTCCAGAGTATCAATTTGGCCTTCACCAGCACAATAGCTCTTAAACTACAAAGAAAGTGTGAGCGCTGCACTAATGCATAAATTCCACTTACACACTGAAGAACATATGGATTGAGAGTGTGAGCTCAACAGATCCAGAATACACACAATGAGTGAGATATATGCTGAGCTCAGAAACCAAGAACACTTTAAATCCATAGCAATCAGCATCAATTGAGGATGTATTTTCTACAGTTATCGAGTTTCATCTATGCCCTTTTCTTAAGTTGTATCACATTAGTAAATTCCGAGTCTCTAGTGGAATATACACCACAAAAATATCCCCTTTCCAGCCTACTAGAGGAGCTGGCTACAGACCTGACATTTGACACCCTTTGAGGGAGCCAAGTGAGGAATCAGAAGTTGTCAATTGGAATGACTCTTTTCACCTTCCTGCCCTTCCATTCTTGCCAGTTGTTTATATCAGATGAAAAGCAACAACCTTATAGACTTCCTGTATCTTGTGTTCTGAGAACTTACATAATTCACTGTTTTCAAGATTGCCTGCAGGACTTTCACATAAACTTTTTCTGACATGTATTTATAACATAAATATTCTCTCTGGGCTTTCATTGCAGAGTCAACCTCTTTTTAACTTTGTCCATTGTAATCCTGATGCACAATAATTCAAGTTTCACTACTGCCTTTTCTGACATCAAACTCGGGCATACAGAAAAGAACACCCATTGAACATTCAGTACCAGTGGTGCCCTCCAATCTCTGTGAAGAATGCGCTGTCCTCCTGTGGAACACTGTCTTTTTGTAGGTCTCGGACAACTCAGTCCAGCACTAACTCTGCTTTTGCCTCTACTCTGTCATGACAATTCAGCACATCATTTTGCTGACATCACATTATATTTTAATTCTCTAGAGAGTAGTAAAATTTTTTATATTCCCTAGAGTCTTTACTTAAACTTTAAATTAAATCCTCATGTCCTGAGAATAATTAATAATTACTAAGTCTCACATGCGGATCTATAAATCAGTATTCCAAATGTCCTCTATGGGTTATTCTTCTTGCTCCCATTAGCAACAAGTAGCCAATTCCTCTAGTTCTTTTTATGTATAATCTCTTTCCTGCTAAACCCGGAACAGCATAATCCCAGATGAATTGTGTTAATTTAATTGAAATTTAGCCATCTATGACCCAAGAGAGAGCAGTGAGAGCTCTCAGTGAGATTGGAAGTGATGGTTTAATGCTCAGAGGTGTCCACAGCAGCGGCGTCTAGCATCACTGAAGCACAAGTTCCCACTAGGAACTAGGTGGTGACTGAGGTACAGACACAAGAGTGTTGGAGAGCAGAATAGAGAAAACTTCTTCAAGTGTATCTGTGTGGAGAAACAGAGCTCAACTGTTTGAAAGTGGACTTTGTAGGCCGTGCTGTTCCTTCAGAACTCCCTGGAGGATAATGTTCTCATGCTCAGGCTGTGAGGCTTTCACAGACGGTTGCACAGAACTCCTGGGCTCATGACAGGGTAGTGTGAAGAATGATGCACATGCTGTTCTTTCAAAGGGCTGAAGAAGGCAAGAGCAGAGTCGTGTCTGTCTTTACTGAGCTCTCATAGGAGAAACTAGAAAGCCAAGCACTGTGTTCAGCCTCTTCCAGCAGCCCCTGCAGTGTAACATGTGGTGCTGTGGGAACATACCTTAAGGCAGAGAAAAATAAAGCAGAGGCACTGATGGAGAAGGCCTGGGGAGGGAAGTGGCAGCCTTGAGCAGAGCAGATCAAGAGAGAGAACTGTTGTTCACCTGATCAACCAGTGGGCAAGTAGGGCCTGTAGGACTGAATGTTTCTTTTGGGGGATTTCAGTCTTACTTTGGCCAGAACCCTCCATTCTCTTCCACTACTCCTACCTTCTGGAAAGGAAACTTTTACTCTGTGCTGGTCCCAGTACTCTTTTTAGTAACTATTTATCTTTTACTTTTGAATTTTATAGGGGATCAGATATCTGCCTGGGGTTTAGAAGATACTTTGAACTTGCATCTTAAAGAATGGTGGGGCAACTAAGATCTAATTTTAGACAGTGCAGTGTGCTTTGTGTGAAGAACATACACCTTTGGTGTCTAGGGCCAAGTGCCAAAGTGTGAGTCTGGAGTGTCCTCCAAATACCTATGTAATGAAGGAATATATATATATATATATATATATATATATATATATATATATATACATATATATACATACACATATATATGCACATACATATGTACATGGAAATTGTAAAACAAACACAATATTTTCTTTACAGAATAATTCTTAGATCATAAAATTTTTCCAGGACAAATATCCCAATCAGAAAATAAGTTTAATAATTTAATAATTGGTAAAACTAAGTATGTACTATATAGTTATGATGTCTTTTCCATGTATTAAAACGGTACTAAGAGTGCCATATAATTACTAGGTTTGAGATTTACACTACTTGAAATCATCAAAAAATACTATTATATATCCTACTGCTATGTTCATTAATTTTCAATCCAACATAAAGCCGATAATGCACCTGTTTCTTATGAAAGAACACAGAAAGAAAACTCAAAAATGAGCTGCAGACATAAATGATTGGTGATGACAATTATCACTTGTTTCCATGAGGTATCTGTAGATTTCCGACATTTTTAGCCTTAGGATATAAAATTTATTTTCATAAAATTTCATTAACATATTTTCACTTATATAAAACAGTCACTTTTATTTTTCACTTGTATTTAACCTATATGTTTACTACTGAACAAGGCTCATATATAATTCTACCACTTTTCTGCGATATAATTCTCAGCATAATTTAGATAAGAGTACTTATGTTGCTGTATCAAAAGCTTGTCTTCAGTGTAGAAGGTGTGATGGAAGTTAATAACACACTTTAATATCTCTTGAGTTAAACAAGTATTTAAAAGTTTATCAACTGCAATCTAACTGTTGTCTTTCAAAAATCATACAAACATGTCCTATCTTTCTTTTTTTCCATATGCTTAGAGGTGACATTTATTTTTCAAATCACTATTCTGTTCTTTGTAAATCGGGTTAACATCTTCTCCCTTGTCATAGGAGGACTGTCTTGGAGAGAGCAGTTCGGGGTGGAAGCTTGCTCTCAGCCATCAGGTTTGGGCAGCCACAGCGTCAGACAGCATCTGAGTGAATGATAGGAGCTGTACTCTATTTCTGTCAGCTTTCGGGCCTTTTTCTTCACCTACAGGAATAAGGTTGTACTTTAACTTTCTTCATGGAGACACATGTGAGCACTGTGGTAACTTTCCCAGAACACGCAGACATGTGGGGATCATTTCTCACCATAGAAAATTAAGAAATACTTTAGATTTTTAAAAATTTTACTGAGTATTACAGATTTTACAGGGGTTTTTTTTCTGAATTTGAATTTAAGTATTAGAAGACTTGACTATCTTATTTATATCTGCCTTCTGATACTTAGTTTTCAATTTCTGATAATTAAATATGCAAATTTAAATAGTATTCTTGAATACAATTCTCTATAGCATAAGAAAATTCTAAATTTAAAAGATAAACATCATTTCTATTTTTCTTAAAGTACAACCTAAGTGCACACTTCAAGGACCCAAGGCAAGGGACGCCACTAGAAAATAAAAATGTACAAGTGAGCACAAAAGAATGAATATTTTTTGAATAGGACATGTAAAAATAAACTTTAAAATCAGTTTGCATCAATCCAAACAGTTAAAATTATTTAATTAGTACATTATATATATATATATATATATATATATTTAATGCATATAAATTTTAATTTATAAAAAGTGTATAATGGTACATGAGAAAATGTTTTAAAACATGAAAGTCTTCACTGTTTCAAATGAATATATGTTTTCTATGAATAGCCTATTGATTGTACTATGAACCTCCTAATATTATTTTATATTATGCAACATATTTTCTTTGCTGATTGGTAATTTTTCACATTAAGAAAGTAAAATTACTTGTATTGGATACTTTGTATCTCACTGACAAAATATTTTAAACAGTTAGCTGTTTCACATATGCTCCAGCTGACCAAATACATTAATGAAATACTATAATGTAGAATAAATTACTTAAATAAAAGTTGGAGTACTACATGGAAAAACGGACATAAAATTAATGCTGACTTCTCTTTCTTCACTGAAATATCATATATTCATTTTGAAGACATAGTTTTAGTGTTCTCCAAACACAAAGAAATATTCTCAGTTTTATTACTTTTTCCTTCCACGTGAGTTCTATCACTAAAATATCTTCAGTACCTTTCTTGTGTATATTTGAAGAGATTTTTCTCTCTTCTTCCATTTTCAACTTACTATTTGCTAATTAAGTAAATTTTAACTTATGAATTTGTCTAGGCTTGTATAAAATGGAAAAACATCAGACATAAATCTCCATGATTTGCTTTTGAAATTTATGTCTCATACTTGACATTCAAGAGAAATGCCTTTCAGCTTTTGAATATTTTATATATGCTGTTACTTAAAGGTCTACTTCTGAAATATCTGACTTTGATTCAAAGCTAAGATTATTATATGCCTTTTGAATTATGATTCTATCTGTGCATATATACCTTAAATCTAACTGATTTAATGGCTGTTTAACAAAAATAAATCACTCCATGTAAAATTATAAATGATTAATCTTAACTAAAGCTGTGAAGAAAGAACATATTAGATTCAAATGCATTCTTACAGAACTTGAATTGGTTTTGCTAATAAAATTCTGCAAAGTATGTGATTTGTAAATCTTATAAAATAATTTGACCAAAAATCTAATATTTTTTCCCTAGGAAAGAAAAAAAAAAACATTTAAAAAAAAAGTGCATTTCAAGCAGTAAGTTAGTCATGCTCCTTGGAGTTTATTATTTCATCTTCATACCAATCCTTGAAAATAATGAACACAATCTAATGTAAGAAAAAAAGCAAACCAGAGTTTTGAAAAGGTGCTGAATGATAATTTGAAACAAGACTTCTAGGCTTTACATCATCTTCTCACTAAATCATTCCTATATCAAGATGTGGTGGAATTATTTTTATAATCTAATCTCAGAAATACTAGGTTTTACAAGAATCCAGTAATTTTCAACAAATCACTAGACCTGTCAGGGCATCAAAGGTGAAAACTGACGGGAGCCAATCAGAAGACCAGTTGCCTTAGCCCTGCTTATGCTAGTTTCTTCTTCAAGTTAATTGACATTCTAGTGCTAAAACAAAATAACAGACTGACAGACAGATGGACAGACCCATAATGTCTCTCTGTCTGTCTCTCTCTGTCACACACACACACACACACACACACACACACACACACAAAAGCACACACACGTATGATATAATATTCAAATTAAGAAATTCGGAACAAAGCAAATTGTTCTTATACATATTGGAAAACTTGAGCCACAAATTGTACAGAGCTCTGAAAGAGTGAAGTCAGTAGTGAAAACAGAAGTAGTAAGGTACTTAATAAAAACGTGCTTAACTCTTGATGACAAAAAGCCTTGCAGTGAGACAGGACTAGAGAGCAAAAGGAGAGGAAGAAAGCTAGCGGGGCTACTTTAGTATGCAAAATAGCACTGAGGGCTCCTCAAAGTCAGTTGCAAACTATTCAGTGTTTGCAGAAGTGGAAACTCATGGTGAACCAACATTGTAACCTTTAAAGCATCAATTTAAGTTCTGTGTATGCAATGAAAGCAGGGTAAAATTGACAGAACAGGGAACCAGTATAGTAAAGGGCAATTGTAATTCAGGCAAGAGTATTATGATGGCTGTGGCCCAAGTTGAGGACTGAAAATAGACATGTAGGACCTTTGGCTAGCCATCCTTTCATCTAGATTTGGAAACACTCCCTGTTAGATTTGTTTAAAAAGAGAGAGTAAAACTCACAGAAGACTCCAAATATTTTATGCTGAACCCCAGAATGAATGGTCCTTTCCTTGATTTAAATAAAAAACTGTAAAATTATAAAGTTGTGTAAAGTCAGTAATGCTTGAAACACTTTTTGGTATAAAGATGCAGATATTGAAGTAAAAGTCAAATATTTAAAGGGAGCAGTGTTTACAGCTACCTATTTGTGAATGGTCACAAGAGAACTTTGATTGAATGGACTAAATATTAAATCAGTAGGAGGAGTAACTATGGAAGGAACGAAGTTTAAGAACTAAGGCTGGAATTTTTCACTGATTTGGAGACTGAGATAATGAAAATGATTCCATAATGGGTTATGTGAAGCAAGGAGTAGCGGAGAGAAAAGAACAGTTTTGGGGAAACGAGGGAAGTAAATGATCAAGAGAGATAAGAACTGAAAATGATCATTGGATTTGTCAAGTGACATCCACATGCCACTTAACAAGAGCTAGATGTGAAGGCTGTGGATGAAATCCTCTATGGACCAAATCTAATAGAAAATTGGAAGGAAAATGGGGATTGGGATCATTAAAGTTCTTTTAGATTATGGTAAAGACTTGGATAGAAATAGCACACTACGACAATGGGATCAAAGTGACAACTTCTGTATTTAGATTTCATGATTTTATTGCAGAAAATAGGTACCACCAATTAATTTTTAAAGAATAAATAAATTGTACACAAATAGATATGAGAAAGTACTATATCAATCTCTATTAGAAGTTCAGATTTTCCAAGACTTCAGCTTTTATGAAACAATGATTTCTCCACGGATTCAAGGTTATTTTATTTTTTATTTTAGTTTCATTTCTTTCTGTGTTTTACTCCTTCAGGCCTAGAAATAATAACCCTGTTAGTGGTCTCTATAATTCTTCTCTATTTCTAGTCTTCTGACCACACTTCTGAGCATTAAGGATGCTCACTTGAAATGTTTAAGGTAAACTTCCTCCCTATACTTCCATAATTGATACGGGTAATAGAGACTTTTTACTGGAACTCACTGTACTATGTATTTGATTTGCTTACAGAAGATACTTAGAAGGGAGACAGCTGGATCAAAGGAATGTCTAGTTTAAGTTTTTTGAGGCGTCTCCCTACTGACTTCCAAAGTTATTGTATTACTCTGCATCGCCACCGACAATATAGATTTCTTAATCATCATTGTTTGCCTGACTTCAGTTTTCCCATTTGCCTGTCAGTGCCTTTTGATATGTTCCTGTGGCCTTTATTTTCTTCAGCGGATTTTAAATATTTCACTCATGTTTTCCCTCTAGCTTAATGTATCTCACACAAAAGCCAACATTGATAAATCTAGTGAAAGCTGGAAAATAAGTAAAAGTAAACATGTTACTGAAAGAGGATAAAGAATGCTGAATATAATGGAAGAAATACTATGGAAGAAATAGTGAAAATTATGAACACAATAGCTATAAATATACACTAATCAAAAATAAACAAGACAAGGAAGCAAGGAAAATGTACAGAATAAAAGGAAGGAGGTTAGAAAGAAATATAGAAGAAAGAAGGAAGGTGGAAAGAAAGAGAAAAAAAGAACTGGACTTACTGTATACACATACTATGTCTTCACAAAGCAAGTAATTACTATGCACCGCAAACAAATAACAATGAAATTAAAACAGCAACAACACTGACATTCCATTTTATTCCAAGAAGAATGACTATTGTCAAAAATTATTAAAATAATGAATGCTGGTCAGACTATGGGGAATAAAGGAATTGTTCCATTTAAATGGTCATAGTGCCACTAACAATACTAGCCACTATGGATATCAGTTTGGAGACTACTCAAAAACTAGAAATTCCAATTGATTCAAATATTCTCCTTCTGCTCTTGCAGAAAGACTGAAAAACATCACCTTATGTGATATATTCATACTCATTTACAACCGAATAACACATAATAGCTAACTTTTGGAAGTGGATCAACTGTCCTTAAAGAGATGAATCAAAGTGTAAATCTGAAGCATTTATAGGAAAAGTGGATGCATTTTGGGAGTATAATACTAGGTAAATAAAGTAGACACAGAAGCTTAAATATCATATAGTTTCTCTTATAGGAGATGTCCAAAATTAAAATTATTCAAATCAAAAATTAAGTTAGGTAAGCGGAGATCAGATGGTGGAGCTTTCGCAAATGCAGTGGGATTGAGAAATGGCGTGTTGGGGATGGAAAGACATGGGCTGATATGTACATGTACAAAATTCCTAGGCTGATTCTATTTATTATCCACCACAAAATTTACTAATGAAAAAGTAAAAATAAAATCAAGTAGAGCATTTTTAATATTTTTTTTCTTCTAGCAGTGCATTAGATTTGTAAAAAATATTAGAATGACTCAATGATCCCAGAGAAGATCTTTATCATAGTTCAGTGGGTTATACTCAGGCATGTATCTTGGTTCCCAAATTTTTGTTCTGCGGTCTCAGTTGGACTACTGTAACTTTCTCACTATTTCACCGTTCAAGTAAAAGAAGGAAATAAATTGGGCAGAGATAGAGACTTCATAGATAGATTTCACTTTTAATTTTGGAGACTGGAGCCTATAATTTTCCATTTTAATTTTTGGAACAAACCTCTAGAATTTAAACCCCTTGTTTTCTGTACCAAAGTTGTGCTGGGACGGAAATGATGAGACAAGATTTTACTTCAATATCTTAATGAAACTTTAATGATTCTTCAGTGTGAGTTTGAAGAGATGTTTGTAAATATTCTTTTGAATTTTGTAATTTTTCTGAATAGACTTGATGCATTTATCATTTAGCTTCTTAAGCACTTCATTTTTGTGCATTTCTTTATTACTAAAACATTTTCTGTTTTGGGAGAAGACTTTATGCAGTTTGATACAGGTTCTAATCACTCTCAACCATAAATGATTATGTACCTTATGATAAAACTGAAATTATTTCCCTACATTTCTTTCAAAATATTATCATATTTTAGTCTTGTGTTAATCTTATTTTATTTATTTATGACAATCTTGTTTTACTTTACCACTCTTAATTGTTTTAACACTGTTTTTTTATTGTGGTATGATTTAGTGATTTTTTTTTATTATCTCTATCTGGAATTATATCAGCTCTACTATCTAGGAGATCTAATATCCTTTCCAGTTGTGTGCTCTTTTGGAAATTTCTTTATTCTGTATAAATACACTCTCTATAATTTTCAATGTCTTTAGGAACATTTATTATATAATTGTTAACCTTCTATATAGATATGTCAAACCATATAACTGTTTTATGTATATGTATTATTTTCCCATAAACACTTTGGATACATTATTGATTGATTTTACTCCTTTATTGCTTGTGATATGATTTTAAACTCATTTTCGCTCATTTTTTAGTATTATTTCATAGTAATATTTTTATATATATTTTGGACTTCCTGGTGCTTCTTTTATCTTAAATTTTTCAGAAAGCAGAATACGATTCTTAAGTTTTTAATTATACCTCAATTCATTATTCTATAATTCCATTATTTTAGTAATTGTCTTATATCAAAGCTAATATATTATATTAGCTTTCATATAAAGTTAAAATGAAAATATCATATTTTATATGTCGCTGTATTTGTTGTGTGCTGTTAATAATTTCTTCTCACCAATCTTGTATGTTCAGCCACTGGACTTTTATTTGTTTGAGGTGACACATTCCTCTACTGATCATGTACCACCTAATGGGTTCAGAAAATGTTGGTTGAAGTTAATGTTAGGTTCTGATACCCCGATGTAATGATCTCTTCTATATTTCTCTCAAAACTATTTACAGCGGAATAAACTCTGCAAATACTCATATAAAGAGGCTTTTCTTCTGAAAGTTCTCCTGAACTGCAATTGCCTGGAGGGAAAGATCAGCAGCTGCTCTCAGGGCTCAGCTCTCTGAACGCCTGTCTTTGTAAGGCCGTTGCAGGCCCTTCAGTCCCGTTCAATGCTGTGGATACTGATGTTGTGCTTTCTGGTAGCCTCGGAGTAGGAGCACAACATGGACCAGACGAAACGTGCTAATACGTCTGTCTCTGTTCTCCATCTCTTGGGTCTTCTTCCACTCTAAAGAATTTAATTCCCACAAAGGGACCGGCCACTGTCTCTCAACCAAGTATTATTGTTGTTTTTGCTTTTATTCAGCTCTTCTGTTAGAAACTCTGGAGCACTTCTAGACTTTGAATCATAGGAAAGAAAATTCACACATGTACATTTTCTCTGTCTGATACATAAATGTCATTGATTCAATTTAGCATACTAGCTTTGATATAAAGTTAAAATGAAAATATATTTTATATGTCACTTTATTAATAGATACAGTGTTGCATATTTCTTTTAAACATACAATTATGATTTTTTATATTTTGAATATACAATCAATACATACTAAATTTTTTATAAAAATTTGACAGAATATGTTTTTCTCATTTATATTATTGAATACAAATGTATAATGTTCCAATATCAACTAACCTCCCATGTGGGTCAACTACATTGCAAACATTTCATGAAATTATTGAATAAAATGACTTTGAATTGCTTATTCCTCACTCTTTGCTGCCTACTGTAAATTATCTCCCTTTAGATAGTTTCTAAATTATTCTTTCTAGAGTCTCTGCATCATAAGTAATCTATTACCATGCCCAGCTGGCCCGAACCAGAAAAGTCACACTGAGGCCAGCCTAGGTCAGCACATTGGTGCCTAGTTCTGGCACATTTGTGCATTTCCTGTCACTTTATATTTGTTCAATCCGGTCACAATCAGTTTCTCATCATCCCCTAACTCTTGAGACTGGCATCATCCACAGCAGCTAGAAAGTTCAAACCCAATAGTTTACCTGCTTCTCTGAGGCAACTGAAAATAAGAATATCTAATTCCTATTTCCCAGTGACTTTATATTATTCAGGTATGAATCAATAAAACCAGGGGTCCAGCTTATGTACTTTAATTATCACAAAATAAAAATGATTCATTCAATTCTTTTGCTATTCCTTTTCATTTGAAGATGCTAAGAGATTAAATAAAACTTCCATAAATTTACGTTGTTTTTCATTTCAAGATTAGAGTATCATCACCTGCATTTACTAAATGTTCAACAGGAACATTTGTATTTTATATATTTACATATTAGTATTTTACCCATTCATTGTTAAAATCATTTATTATGAATTTGGCTTATCATAAGCTTGTTCAATGCTAGGAATTTCAAAATGAAAATCACATTGTACTTTTCTGATAATGACAAATAACCAATTGACATGATGTATATATCGGATTAAATATATATAATATGTATACAATACATATTCATGTATATAATATTCATATGAATCTAAATAGCTCTGAGAAGCCCAATTAACATGATTGAATTAAGTTGACGGAAAAATGGAATAATAATTTAAAAAATAAAAGCTACAAGATGTATTTATTTATGTATTGATCGCTTAACTGTTATTAAAGTATTTAGCCCACAAATATGCAAAGTTCATCGAAGTTCTCATTTCTGATCAGTACTGTCTCATGCCTACAATCTCCAAGCATCCAAATTAATCCCAAAATGTATTTTAAAATTCTTAATAGACATGTTATTAACATATTCCCCACACACTTTGAAATTCTAATGAATTTTCGAAGTAATAGCATCTTAAGTTTCATACACAGTCTAATAAACTTAAACTTGGTCACATTGCCAGTGTGTATATCTCTGGTGTTGTGGATGTGGTAGATGAAGTATGAGATGATGATTTACTGGCCTTTATTAAGCTGTTCAAGGCTCTCGCTGTAATATATTTATTTCTGATGGCTTGGTTTCTGTGCTGTCAGGTGGAGGTATTGTAATCTATCATTCTGGATAAATGAAGGTTCTGGGTTCATTTTGATTTTGTGTTGCCCGAAATTAATTTCAATTTTATTTTCTTAGAGAGACTTAAGAACATTCCTCCTGATTCAGGGAAGTCACACAATTGACAGATATTGACCTGTATGAACATTCATAATAATATAATTAATTTTCATAGATAACAGACTGTAATCCCATATTTAGGTTAAAATTCTCAATTATAAAAATAGTAGTGATAAAATTAAATTGTTTGGAATGTGAAGTGAAATTAATTTTCTTTCTCTTTTGTTCAATATAATTACTTTTTATCAATTCTTTATAAAGTACTTAGGCTTTTTTTGTGTGTGTGCTGCAGGCTGGCCCTGATCTCAGCCTCCAACTCACATCACAGCAATCCTCCTGCCTCTGCTTCCCGAGTGCTGGGATTACAGGTGTGAGCCACCATGCCTGGCACTGTGGTATGTGGTACTGGTTGCTGCTGGGGTGAGTCTCCACACCCAGTATTGTTATGTGGTTACCGGGGATCAAACCCGGGTCCTTCCGCTTGCAAGACAAGCGCCGAACCACTGAGCTATATCCCCGGCCCAACACTTAGGCATTTTTGACTTTTCTATATTGTCAAATTATTTCTTTCATTCAGACAAACTCTGTGGTTTAGTAAGAACAATGTCTTATGTGCTAACACTGATAAGAGTAATCATCCTTATGTTTACAACGTTAGATTTGGAAACACAACACCTTTATACTTTATTCAGTGATCACATTGTAGTATCTTCATGACAAATCACTTTATATATTTCAGTTTTTATGTTGCCTTGACATACAAGGTAGAAAGCAACTTTATCTTGGTGTTCTAGGTATGGAACTACATACTCTACATCTTTCCTATATTCTGCTGGTTATCGGTGATTGACGCTGTGTTAGTGCTCTTTCTGTGTATGTCACATTAGTCATCATAGGAATCCAGTACAGTACAGAGATATTTAGTCAATTATATGTTTTGAAAAGTCTGCTTTTTAAGAAACCACTAAAGTCTTCTTACTGTATTTAAAAATAACCGTAAAGGTGATATTTTGGAGCAATATGATTTTCAGGTCAGTAAAGAAAGTTTTGCTCACTCTGAGACCAAGATCAACTCAGCATTTTATTTCAGTGCATTAAAGACACTAAAATTGATGCAGTTAGCTACATGTAGTGATTCATTAAAATGAAATTAAATGTAAACAATTCATTTACTAAAACTTCACTGATGACTGCTTCATAAACTCTAAGGAAGTTGGTGATGATTATATATGAGACACTCAAGGTTTTCATCCAGGTCTATCTATAAAACAAGCTCTTAGTCACTCATCTTGACCTTATACACAATATTGCACTGAGGTTTATTTCAATTCATTCATTTCCTACAGTAGTGTACATCTCCAATCCCAGCACTCAGGATGTTGAGGCAGGAGGATGTTAGACTATGTAATGAGTTCAAGGATAGTCTGGATGATTTAATGAGATCGTCTCTCAAAACAACAAAAATGATCATTTTAATTCAAATTTTAGAATTTTCTAAGGATTAAAATATTCTAAAATTAGAACACATTATTGGAAGAACAAATGGTAAAGTACAGACATGGTGGCACACGCCTATAATCCAAGTACTTCAGAGGTTGAGGCATGACCACAACCATGAGTTGGAAACCAAGCCTATACTCCTGTAAGATGAAGGACAACCCAAACTACACAGTGAGACCTTCTCTCAAAAAGCTCCAAACACACAAACAAAAATAACGCTAGTATAAGTACAATAAATCTAGTTCTATACTGTGAATCAGTTCTAAAAATATGTATGAGATCGAGCATTTTTCTGGCTCAGTTTAGGACATTACATAAAACCATCATCAGTGATAATTATATTCTACAACATTTGTTAGGAATGATAATTTATATACTCAGATTTTCTAGATGTTTCTGGATTACAACCCCAAAGAAGAGCATTTGTGATTGCCATCTAGTGGGAAATTTGAAAAACAAGACCAAACAAAAACCCACTCTTATTTTTGAAAATGTAGAGGCCAAAAAGACGAGGGGATACATTATAGTGTCGTCTGCCCTCATGTATTTCCTAGATATAATCAAGGAGTTCTGGGACAAAAAGTGCGGGGTGTAGCTTTCAGAGTACGTGTAATAAGTGATGATTTTATGACTCAAATAAACATCATCTGATGTTGTGCTTCGCAAACCCCCGAACTCTGGAGTGATAGGGTTTTCCCTTACTTACTCTTACAACTGCACAATTAACTTTGGTAACATCACAGCCCTCACTAGAGCAACTTCTGTTTGGGTTACAAACTCATGGAGGTGTTTGGTTTGGTTGGTTGGTTTTCCATGCATCCTGATCTGCCTATTGCCTTTGCTTAGGGACCAACTAGGCAAAATCTCAGCCATTCCTGAAGCTTTGATATGACATTACTTTGTATAGAGTAACGACCCTTACTAGTGGAACCTGAGCTTGTGTTCACCAATGCTTTTATGGAAATCTTAAAGAATACTTCATTTATCACTGAGATATACCATACAATTTTCTTAGAAATAAAAGTCATTTGGTGTCAGAGGAGTAATAGTAGGCTGTTGATTATAAAATTTGTTTTTTTGTACCAATGTGGAAATGATCAGAGGGATGAGATACAGGTAGAACTACCTTGAGAAGTTTGAGATTTATTCTGTATTCTACAGTAACAAATATATTGAACAAAAAATTAATGCATTACAGTATGTTTTAACTGGTTATGACATATGGTTTCTAGACTAATAAGAATCATTATGCTTTTTAAAGAAAAAATTTTAAAAATTCTACGACAAAATGAGTGTATAAGAAGAAATCATGCATCATAACAATTCCTCTGTAAGACACACAAAAACATTTCATACAAAAAATGAGTTAAAAACTTGAATTACTAGCTTAAAGGAATATAAGATTTGTTTTCTGCAGAGGTATGACTCCAGAGGAAGGGAGAACTTCACAAAAGGACAGATTATGTGGCTCATTGATCTGGAACATGTACTACAGCAGTTACTTCAGGGTTTTCTTGTTAGGAGAAAACTAGCCCAAAAAAGTACAATATTTTACAGGTTTTGTAATCAATCCTCATTACCATAAAAAACTAAAGATGTTAGCACATAATGAGTGTCAAAAAATATTTAAAACTTCATGGAATATACTTGGGTATCTTGAATATATCCACATCATTAAATCTGCCACAGGGTGAGTATGAAATTCAAACTTCAGAACATGAGTTAAACCTACGGGTTTACAACGTTTGGGAGTGTAGAACTATCAAAGTGCTCCTCAAAGTAAAGCAGCTGAAGGACTGACAAGAAAGACATATTTGAATAGACAAGGGGAAGTTCAATAGCGAACATTTGCTATAATTTTGGAACAGCTGACGCAACAAGACACTGTACTATCATATTTCCAAACCTTACTTTTTCCAGAGTATATTGATGTACAAACAACTAAAAAGGGATTCTGGGATTGATAAGTTGAATATGTACTTTCTTTGGAAAGATACTTTAACACTGAACATTTTTTTTGCAGTGTGAATGAATAACAGGACTTATGCAACGCAAGTAGCACACATCTTCAACAGTTTTCTTTTTTAAAATACCCATTTCTGCATTAAATAAAACATTGTTTTGGAACTAAAACTTTATTTAAATTGCTCTTTGCATATTTGACCTAAATAAACCTTACCTAGTTTTACAATGATAAAATATATTAATATTAATTTCTCTTTCAGTGTTTCCAGTATAGATACATCATTTTCAATATATTAAGCTAACGTTAGTTTCATTTCATTACTTTCACAATAAAAAAACAGCATGCACAGTTAAAATAGCAGAGTGAGGGCCGGGAAGTTAGCTCAGTGGTTCTGGTGCCTGTCTTGCAAGCACAAGGGCCAGGGTTCGATTCCCCGAAAACCACATACAATACTGGGCGTGGAGACTCATGCCCAGCAGCAACCAGTACCACATACCACAGTGGTGGGCATGGTGGCTCATCCCTGTAATCCCAGCATTCGGGAGGCAGAGGCAGGAGGACTGCTGTGCTGTGAGTTGGAGACTGAGCTCAGGGCCAGCCTGAACTCCAAAGTGAGACCCTGTCTCAAAAATAAATAAATAAATAATAAAATACAATAACAGAATGAGATATAACATGTAAAATTAGAGAAAATATTTGGAAAATAAATATTTGATACCAGAATTAATCTAATATAAGATAATGATATCCAAACATGAATGGAATTCAAACTACTAAACAGTAAAGAAAAAATTGATCAATAAATTGATTGAAAAATTGACACTTATCTGACTGTATTTCTCAGAAGAAAGCACAGCGATCAACGTGAATATAAAAATATGCAATATCATTAATCATTATATACATAGGTTAAAACAAAAAGATATATTTTCCAGTAAGAATGACTATATTCAATGAGATAAAAGATGTCAAGTGTTGGGGGTTGGGGATTTAGCTCAGTGGTTCCGGCGCCTGTCTTGCAAGCGAAAGGACCCAGGTTAGATCCCCAGTAACCACATACAATATTGGGCATGGAGACTCATGCCCAGAAGCAACCAGTACCCCATACCACAGTGCCGGGCGTGGTGGCTCACGCCTGTAATCCCAGCACTCCGGAGGCAGAAGCAGGAGGATTGCTGTGATGTGAGTTTGAGGCTGAGCTCAGGGACAGCCTGAACTACAGAGCGAGACCCTGTCTCAAAAAAAAAAAAAAAAAAAAGATGTCAGGTGTTAACATGGATGTGGAAAAAAGGAAATGTAGATTATTAATGTAAACATAAATTAATAGAACACTATTAAAAGTGTTCTAATGCAGATTTGTCAAAAATTTAAAAATGAACTAATGTACTACTATTTAACTAATACTTTATATACATCCAAAAGACACAAAATCAATATACTGGAGAAATATTTGCATGCTAATGTTTATTGAAGCCTTATTCACAGTAACTAAGATGCAGAATCAATCTAAACGTCCATTAATAAATGGAGGCTAAGATATGGAGAAGTTTATCCATCTATAGGTAAACTGATATATGTTATGCACTTGTTATAGAAGAAAATGGTAAATCTTGTCACGTGCAGTACGCAAAGGAACATGGAGAAGATGTAATAAGTTCAGTAAACCACACACATAAAGATCAACACTGAATAATCTCAGTATGAGAAGAACCTAAAACATTAAACTCTAGAAGCATAGGGAGTTGTGGCTGCTGGTGGCCATGTGTGGCAGAGGAGATGGTGAGTAGACATTGCTCAAAAAGCATAACTTTTCACGTAGATGGGATGAGAAGTCTTTGCGGTCTGTTGCACAGATGACAACTATATTTAACAATGTATGTTACTTCTGAAAATGTCGAGAATGAATCTTACTCACTTTCAGCAAAATTAGGTCATGTGTATATTAATTAGCTTGATGAGCTATCCAGAGTGTGTACAAATCCCAAAATAATATACTGAACATGATAAAGAAGTACAATTTTGATAAATTTGTTTATTGACAGTTTGCTAAAGAAAATGAGTGAGAATATAAAGTATATTTTTGTAGATATATTAAACATATTTTTAAAACCTTTTGTTTTAAATCATGTTAATACCACTGGTTCATCAAATTCTCTAAAGGATCTACTAAAATCCAGTGGTTTTAAAGGAGAAAAAATATGACAAAATTTTTGTATCCTATATTTAATAAAATAAAATTTGTGAGATTGACTTTGTGTTCACAATAACTGCCTTAGTAATAACTTTTTTCTGAATTCCAAGAATGTTATATAGATATTAAAAAAAGATAACCTCATTACGGATAACATTTTGTATCAGTTTACAGTATTGTTTAGATTGTTCAGGTGTTAATTCTTTTCCACATTCTTTTTCTGTCTCTTTCCTTCCATTTATACTGGGAAGCAATCAGAAAAGTAGCAATGCATATACAAGAGTTATAAATAATATTTATGAATCTATAGTAGAAAAATGATTCAATAAAATAAAACACAAAAACATTTTTGCATAAAAATGAATTAAAATAGAAGTATTTATAATTTTGAAAAGAGTGTTGATATATGTGTGCACTTTTATGCTTAAGAAAAAACATAATTATTTTATTTACAATGAATACAGAGAAGAAAATAATAACAGAAATTTGTGAACTGAAGAATTATTTGGATGCTCAAACTAGTAGGTTATAATACTTAAGCTTTTGTAGTACAGAGTCATAAATTATTAGACTGAAATATTATTTACTCACAATTTACACATTGCAATTAAATGCCACAACACTTTTTCTAGTGCTTTCCTTATGCTAAAAAAGCAATTGGTATTTCTTTTCTCAGTCTGAGTTTCGCTCTGATTTTTAATTAACTCGAAGCCAAGAACCATCCTTGAAAACACTCTGTCCCTGGAGTGTGTTCTTCCTATTTCTAATGAAAAATAAACACTAGGTGTACTAAGCCTGGTACTAGGTTTAATTGGGACTCATTAAATTTTTCTTTCTAAAACTCTTGGATCAATATATGATTTCACTTATACTATAAAAGGTTTTCTGTCTTAGTTTTTGACAATTTTGTTAATCCCCCCGTATATTTATTCTATAAATCCTTTCTTATTTTTCAAATTTCAAGCAGGAAGAGAGGAAAGAGAATTTTAAAAAGATTACAAGTTTAAAGAAGTAAATTCGTCAAAGATTACCTCTAAATGAACACATGTATACAACTTATTATTATGAATTAGCCATGTTAGTAAGAAAAAATCCCTCTCTTTTAAATCTCTGAATTAAAGTGGCCCATGAACCTCCAATTAGACCTGACTACCTTTGTTTGACTGTATGTCTGTTTCTCTCTTTCTATCCTCTCTCTTTTTTCTGTCTGTCTCCATGTCGCTCTCTCCCTCTCTTTCTCTCTCGTAATCTTCTATGTCCATCTGGCTAAATACAGAGATGCATGGTTATTATTTGCATGTGTCACTTTGACTTGATTAAAGAGTGCTCAAACGCCCGATTAAGTGTATTGCTATGAGATATTAGCATTTGAATCTGTACAATGAGTGCAGAAGATCACCCCCCTCTTTATTGTGGGTTTCATTTAGTCCGCTATGGGTCACGTTTGCTAGACAACAGGCCTCATTTCGGGCTTGACAGTCCTCGTGGGAATCCAACATTTGGCCTCTGAGGCTGGACTCAGTGCATTCACTTCTCAGCCCCTTGCGTGACAGGAAGTCACTCAAGGGCCCTGCATCTCTACCTCCCCGGGACCCTTCTTAATCTTCTGTGCACAGACGAGCAACAATGCAACTTCTCTCCAAAAAACGTGTATTATTAATGAGTGCCCGTGAGTGAGGGTGTGTGTGTCTGTGCATATCTGTGTGGATTACAGAGGCAGAAAGCTCATCGTGCTAGTAAGGCTTTATAAAGATTCAGGAACTTTCTACATTCTTCGCATAAGGGAAATTTTGAACACATTTTTTTTTCTTCTTATCGTATTTATATTGTAAATACAAGCATCAGGATGATCAAAATACTGCTTATAAAAAACCTACACTCAGAATGTAAAACGGCATTTTCAACTGCATTCTAAAAATAGCATATGAAAAATTTTAATTCTCCAGAAATAATAAAATAATGTAACTCTGTATCCATTTTAAAGATTACAGAATAACTACATTAAGGAATAGATCTTATACATCACAAATTTGTCTACTCATATTTTGTAGCTGTTTCCATGCATCTTATTTCACTGACACTTTTTAAATTAAATCATAAAATGATCAACTTTGTCCTTGAACATCACGTATAACCAAAATCCAGTATGTGTTTATAAATTGCTATTTAAAAGT
>PVIR01015999.1:0-37315 GCA_004026965.1 Petromus typicus
GTCGCACGCCTCCCAGTCCTGCCCTCTTCAGAGGCTCCGAGGGTAAGCTGGCTGGAAGAGCCAGGAACCCCCATACACCAATGCACAGCAGGGGCTTGCCTGGACACGCGCACTGGTCAGTAACGACGGGCTTCCACTCCCATATGGCAAAGTCAGTTCCACTTGTGAAGCCTATTGAGGTTTCAAAGGCCCAGATCAGGCGAGCTTTCCCCCCAAGGCCTCTCTGAAGTATCCCAGAGCCAAATGACCTAGTTTCTTACAGTCACAGCAGTCACAGATCTTCTGAATGTCAGGTGAGCAGCTGAGTTAGACATAATCCCATTTATCCTTCACAATGATCCTATTTTCCCACTTTATAGAGAAGGGGGCTCAGAGGGGGAGATGACTTGCATGCGGACATACAGCGTGGAGAGGAGGTGGCAGTCCTGAGATCCCCAGGGCTACCCGACCCCAAAGCCAAGCGCTTCCAACAGCTCATTCCGGTCCCCCATGCTGGCCCCGACTTCCACTGTGAGTCCTACAGGTCAATCAGAAAACTGAAGTTTTGGAAGGAGAGAGAGTACACCTGAAACTACTACCTCTCACTGCTGGACCACCGCAGGCACATGACAGAAGCTTTTAAGTTCTGTACTGTTAAATAAATGAAAACAGGATGGGCAAAAATAAGAATTCACTTGTATCATGTGCTGGTACAAATTCTCAATATTGAGTGTGTATATAATGTATATATAAAATATACCAATAAAGAATAAATAAAAGAAAACAAAATACTCTAAAACAACACAGTACACACATTTTATAAATTCTCCATGTGTGCCGGGCATGGAAATGCATGCCTTTAATTCCAGCACTGGGGAGGCTGAGGCAGGAGATCACTGTGAGTTCAAGACCAGCCTGAACTGCATAGTGAAGCTCTGTCTCAAAAAAATTTTTTTTCTTCTACATGTGAAAAACTTCCTGAAGTTGGACTGTTGAGCCTCGAACCCTACTATACAGCCTTGCCCTGACCTCGAGTTAGGACTGAGGATCAAATCGGTCACAGGCTGAGGTGCAACCTCAGACACGGACCAAGCTCTGTCTTGTCACAACCCAAGTCCCGACCCCAGGCACGGGCTGAGCCCAGACTGGGACGCGCGCTGCGCTCTGGTCTCCGCACAGGCGGTGCCCTGACCGGTCACAGTGGAGTCCTGAGGGCAGTCGGAAAAGAGGGTTTCCTTCTGCGGTCCCTCCTCAGCAGGACCAGGTCGTGACCTCCAGCGACCTGGAGGGCCTCGACGCTCCCTCGAGCTCAGACTCAATCCAGAACCCACCCCGACCTGCTCCTAGGGAGACGGAGCTCTCTCGGTTTTTTACCTTGGCTGAGCACGGCGGGAGCGGTCGCGCGCACCCCTACCTGTAGGTCTCTGACGGGAACGCGGAAGGGGCGGAGCTAGACTTGAGGGGCGGGCTCAAGCAGATAGGGGCTTGAGAGGGCGGAGCGGCGACTGCGCCTTGGTAGCCACAGGGGAGGGGGGAACCAGTTGAGTAAACTACGCAGGCGTAATTGGAGGGGGCGGGGAGACTGCTGCTAGGGGTGGGGTCTAGCTCCACACTTTTAGGATGGATAGCTGGTGGCGTCAGAAGCTGGGGAAGCGCCCAGAGTACGCCCTGCAGCGGCAGAAGTAACCAGTACTTACTGAGCGCTTCTGCAAGCCTGGAAGGAATTTTAAAATGTCATACGAACATGAGGAAGTGCTTCTAGGCTTTTTTAAAACAGGGGTTCCTTCTGTAAAATTTCTTTAAAGGTCTGAATGCCTACCATGTCCCACGAGACTGAGTAAAATGTCTCCACTTGCTCAAAATTAAAAAACAAAAACCAAAAAACTTTTAGAAGCTCATTTCTTGGAGAGAAAAAAACCCTAAATACATGAATACCTCACCTAGCGTCCTTGCCCTACTTTCCCAGGATGTGGGCGCCATGAGAAGGACCACAGCCCTAACTCGAATTTCATTCAGGTTCTGATCCTGTTTCCTTCTTGGTGTGATGCAGTGATCATCCCCTCCTGCCTGACCCAGGCCTGTGCTGAGGGCTGGCTGGGCCATGCCACTTAAAGAGCTTCTTGGACTGTCATCATTCTTTCTCCTTCTGGGCTGTCCTCACCTATGTGGCAGAAGGAGGTGTGGAGAGTATAAGAACATAAGAAATATATTCTCTACATTTCACCTCTGACGTGGGGCAATGCACCCAAACAAAATAAGAATAGGATTATATATTAGTATAAGAATTGAGTAATAGATTAAGCTTAGAGGATAGAATTCTGAGCTGCAAGATGTAAAAGATGAGACTTTCAAAATTGGCGCGGGTGGACAACTTAGTGCCAACCGACACCTTATCAGTAAAGAACAGATACCAAACCCGGACCCGCCAAAACCAGCATAAAAGGAGATACGCTACGACCAAGAGCGGGCAGACCCCTCGGAGACTCTGCTGGAGACTCTTCTGGACGTCTGGCTCCTCACTAGGGACCATATACTGGACCGGGACTGAACCTGGGAAATCCAGGGATACGAACCGTGGGACTCTCAGATTGTGACAGGACCCTTTGGTGAGCTCTATGTGTATCGCCTATGTTATTGTCTTGTACATCTTGCTAATTGGAACCAAGTAAAAGGTAAAACCTACTTCTGTGTACAGGTCCTCCTTCTGACCTTCCTTCTGCTCCTGACAGGAGGTGAGGAATTTAGGGAACATTTAGGGAACCTGAAGACCCACGCTCTCACATCCATCATACCCTCCAGCCACCCAAGCTTCAAGCCCTCAGAGGCCATGCTGGCCTATCTCCCCAACTATCTAATAGCCAGCTGATCGCAAGTGTCTCATAACTAGATTCTCAGAGTTGCTCTGCTCCCCACATGGAGACCAAATTCAGTTAACATCAGATGAGGGGTGACAGGGGCAGAGGTCAGAAGAAGGAGGGCTCCTCCAAAGGAGGTGAGACTCCCGCCATGCTTGTGGCTATTTCCACCGCGTGCTCCATAGCTCCCTATGTAGGGCGGCGACAGTGAACTCAGAGAGTCTGTGGTGTTTGTGAGGGCCAAAGGTGGTGGAGTATTCTTTTTCTGGTACCAGGGATTGAACTCAGGACCTTGTGCTTGCCAGGCAGGTGTGGTGCCACTGAGTTACATTCCCTGCTCAGCCTGGTGGTGGGGTATTCTTTACTCAACAGGAGGATAATCTGCTGCAGGGAAAAGTGGATGGCTTACTTCTTTTTTGCTCCTCCAAAGATTATTATGAGTCTTGAGCCAACAAGAAAATAAAGCCCAACTAGCTTCCCAACCAAGCTGTCACTCGGATTCCAATGCAGTGCCTCTCCCAGGACTGTCTTTGCCGCACTGGGGGCGGGGCTCTTTTCTCTCATCACCAAGGCTCCAGCCTCTCTTTGTTCTTTTTCTTTCTCTGTATATTCTCTGCTCTGTAGCCCACTATGGCTCTCTCAAAGTAATATCTATGCCAGCTTCCCCATGTATTTACAGACATTTGTGGGTCTTAGACCACATAGGTCTGAGATAAATTTACTGTCGCTTTCACGTTGTATTTCAAAATCACCATGAGCCCAGTGCCTGGACTTTCAAACAGTTTATACTGTCCAGTGATGTCGGAGGTAGTGAGATACAGTGGTATCTGGGCTTATGAACTTACTTTGTTTTACAATCTTGGGGAAAATGGCTGCATTTTGTGTTTGTGTTGGGAAGATGGCTGTGGTCAAGAGTTTGTAAACCAAAGCAAAATTCTGCCACATGCTTTTTGTTCGTGAGCTGATTTGTTTACAAACAGAAGCATTTGTGAACTGGGGTACAGCATACTGTATTTGTCCTTGCAGATGTGTAAACAGCACTTTTAGAATGATGGACTTTGGGCTTCCTTTAGTGAGCAGAAGCAGCAGCAGCAGAATGGAGGATCTTCCAGATCTCGGAGCAGTGAAAGGAAGGAAAGATACTGGGGATGTGGAGGGAAGCCAGTCAGCTGGCTAAAGACAAACTTAAGAAGCTCCTATATGTAATCACTTACAACTCTACGTGATATATAGTGAGCGTTAGTCATTACTGCTACTACTAACAGCTCGCAGGTTCCAAGTGGTGAACAAGAGATCAATCAATCTCATTTCCAATCATGAAACAGATGGAAAACTGAGGTCTGCATGGCCAAGTGCAAGCTGAGGGGCTGGGCTGGAACTGGCTCCCAAGCCTCCAGCTCTCCGGAGAACGCTTGCACAAGGCCAAGCTAAATCTTTTGCAGATAGAGAGGAAACTTTAGGTGGGCCCTTTGCTGACACCGAAGAACCAACCTGCTCTTCACCCCCTGTTTGGGAAACCTGTAGATTAAGCCAGAGGTCTTAGATGGGTCTTAAAAAGTAAGGTCATGAGCTGGGGATTTAGCTCAGTGATTTCGGTGCCTGTTTTGCAAGTACAAGGACCTGGGTTCGATCCCCAGTGACCACATACCATACTGGGTGTGGAGACTCACGCCCAGCAGCAACCAGTACCACATACCACAGTGCCAGGCGTGGTGGCTCACGCCTGTAATCCCAGCCCTCAGGAGGCAGAGGCAGGAGGATTGCTGTGATATGAGTTGGAGGCTGAGCTCAGGGCCAGCCTGAACCACAAAAGCAAGACCCTGTCTCAAAAAAAAAAAAAAAAAAGATAAGGTCACGAGTGAGCCCTGTGTCCTACCTCTCATACTTTGCACTCCTCCAAGAAGAGTTTTCTGTCTTGTAATTAGGGCCAGGATCGGATTTCTACTCTGCCCCTTCACTCATTACTTTCCCAAAACTAACTGCATGAAGGAGGTAGAGTGACCACAGCCAATGCCAAGTGCCCTACCTACATTAGAGCAAAAAGATTCCCTATCAGTCTGAGTTCCTGGACGACAAGGAGCAGCCCTCTCTTCTCAAACGTTTCCTAGGCCAGCATGATTTAGAATTCTCAGAACCCTGCGAGAAACTTGGGGTCCCCACCCTGCGGATCTGGGCCAGGGCCAGACATGATCACACCATCCAGTCCTCCACATACCCAGGATCTCAAGGCAAAATCCCTCCCAGCTCCATTCTGGCCTGGCTGCTTACATAGTCTGCCAAAAGCCATGTGGCACCCAGACCACAGCTTCTCACTAGTGACTGCTTTAGTTTACCTCTTTTATTTACCAAAAATAACAACAATAAAGTATTTCCTCTGTTTCACAAAAATAGATCCCCCCAACCCTTCCCCACAATAAGCCCTCGCCACAGCCTAGAATCCATCATGCAAGTTTAAGTCACGCTGGGGGAAGTTCCTGCTCCCCCTACTCTGGAGCTGCTGGTAAAGCTGCCAGGCCAGAATGCTTCCCTTGGGAAATTTTTTGGAGCCAGCAGAGGCAGAAGTCCCGGGCCTAGCTGGCTGGTCTTGAGCTCTGTTTCCCCGGGGCATAGGCAGTTTCTAGGCCATCAAAAAGAACATGATTTTGGAGGCTTGGCTCAGCAGCCAGCCCCAGCCAACCCAAGGAGTGGTGAAGTTCTTGGCATTGGGTTAGAAATCTTTGCTTAAAGCAGAACAGTCATGTCCTGGAGAGAGAGAGTGTGTGTTTGCCAAACTCTCTTTCCATGTGTATCTCTGTGTAGCAATGCATTGGCCCTGGGGTGGGAGTCAGGACCCTTTGTTTTAACTCCAGCTCCACCAAAGACTCACTCTGAGGCTTGGACAGTTTTCCCTTCTTTTCCTAGCTTCAGTTTCCTCTGTTGCACATGGAGAGACGGAGCCCGAATGAATCTCGGGTCCCTTCTGGTTCCCATTCTAGCCTCTAGTCTGGGCTCTGGGAGGACAGACTCCTGTTCCTGCCTTAGTTTCCACACCTGTGGGTCTGGGCACAGGGCTGGCTATGCAGGTGCTGGGCAGTGGGCTTGCTGAATGACCATCCTAGCCTCTCTGTAAACAGCTGTGTGGAGAACCACTAGCTGGAATGTTTCTGAGATGCTTGGGAAGGAAGCAAGTCTGTTTAGGATGGGCCTCTCCACAGCTTATGGTCCTCAGTGTCCTGGGACAGGAGACAGGACTCCACAAACTTCCAGGTTGAATCACCCTGGCTTTTAGGGCTGGAGGGTTATTTTATGGTGGGTTTCACATCCTCTGAGCCAGGCTTGCACTTCTTCGAGCTAGACTGGAGTACCTGATTCCCAATTTAAAAGGCAGAAGACCTTTGCAGACATAAAAGATCATCTTGATGCCCAAAAAAGCTCCTGTTGCCAGGGAGAAGGGAAATGATAGCTTGTTGTCATTGGCCCCCCCAGCTGAGCACATCAGAACTGACAGCTGTGGAGGGCCAGGGTTTTAAGAAGCTCAGGTAAAGTCTCTCTCTTCCAGCTTCCACCCAGCTCTCCCGGACTCAGGCTGCTGGAAGAGGGTCACCTACAGACCTGCATCTACAACTGCACTTTATGTACTTACATGCGTGTGGTAACACTGGCCTATCTTTGTTCCTGTAGTGGTCATGGTCACATAGTTTCCGTCTCTTTGTCAGCCATCCATCCGACATCTGTGAAGGCCTATTTATGTGCCAGGGAGGGTCTGGCTCTCAGAGACACATCCTAAGCCCAGATGGCGCTCACAAACACTCACACTGGCATCTGTGCTCACTTCCACACAGCCACTCACCCTCTTGCACCTGTCTTGCCCTCACCTCTGCCACATCCACACTTCCCAAATAGGCTGAGGGCGCTGCAGGTGTGGTGGTAGCCTGCAAGATTCCCAAACAGGCCGGGGAACCACCAGAGGAGGGTCAAGCAATGGAGAAGAACCCTATGCTTCCTGACTTCATGCCAGGGGCTTGGTTCCTCTTTTCCTTCTGTTTGCCACTTGAAGCCTTCCCCTTCTCCATTCCTAGTCAGGGGGACGTGTTCGCAGACTTCTGAGAACCAGAAGTGCAGAGGCACTGGGTATGTGGAGGAGTCTCTGGGCCTTCGGATTCTTCTGTCACCAGAATCTCGAGTCTCCTCCGCCAGCCGTGCTGAGTTCAGACGGTCAAACAGCGTCCAGGCTTGAACTCAGTGACAGATCCGCTCTGTCATCTCCCTCTAAAGAGACATAAGGTGAAGTGGAGTCAGTCTGAACTCAGCTTGCCAGGAAGCCCCTTCTCAAAGTGGCCCCCTTCCACACCTGCCACAACTCTAGGGTGCTGACCTGGGGGTGGAAACTGACGCCCAAATGAATTTTCTATCAAAGTACACAGGGCATTGTTAAGCCAGTTGCCTCCCCTAGTTTATCACTGGAGCTTTTTCCCAGCAGGTAGACTAGGAGCCTGAAAACCCTTAGAGGCGAGCTCTGGCCAGGAGGAGCAGGAGGGTTTGGCCTCACCAGTGGCTCCAGCTCCCGCTGGTCCACCAGGCTGAACTCGCGGATGAAGTAGTAGAAGTGCTTGTAGCAGGTGTTGACATGTGCCTCTGCCCCCATGCTGAGGATGCTATCGAAGTGGTGGATGTAGACGTGGACAAAGACTCGGAAGAGTCGGGTTAGGATCTTGGTGCAGACTTGCTGGAAGTTCTTGGGGAAGGGCACTCCTAGGGGCCGGAGAGGGGCAGAAGGTGTGATCAGCATCTTGTGATGAGACTCATCCCTTCACATGGGCAGCCTTCACGCAGGGTGCCCCCCTTCTACACACATCTCCCTCAGAGGGAGAGGGAGAGGCAGAGGGTGAGGGACAGAGCAAGAGAGAGAGAAAGAGAAGTGTTTCGCTTTCCCATGTAATTTCCTTTTTAATGAAGCACATAGTTGACTGCGCCTTTCCCCTGCCGAAACACAAGTGATCTTCCACCTTTCCCCCTGCCTAAAGCTGGTCGCCACACCACTGGGCTCTTAGCACGCTTCTTAGACCATGATAAAATTTATGACCCAAGCTTTCCCCGGAAATATGTGCACCCACAGGGATCATACCCATGTACATGATTCCCAGAGGAATCCATCAACATTCCAGTTCACTTTTAAAAACCTGAGACTTCAGGATTAAACCCTGACTTCCCAGCATGGCATTAGGCAGGCCTTCTGTGACCTGGTCCTGACCTCACTCTCTAGCTCCACTTTGAGTTCATCTTCTTTTCAACATTCATGGAGTGGGCCCCAGACCCTCAAGGCTATAAATGACTAATTCGCTGAAAATTTACTCAGACATTCTCTCGTTCCTTCAGACATTTATCAGCACAGAGAAATGTCCAGCTGTGTGTTCAGCCTTTGTACTTTTGGTCTCTAATCCTTAAGATTGTGCTGATGGACCTGCCAGACATTCTGGGTGTGATAAAGTGGAGTTGGGGTGTAAAGAGGAAACCACTTGTCCAAGGCCATGTAATTATTAATCAGGATTTGAATTGTCTTCATTACACAGCTGGTCCTGCCTCCTTTGGGCTCAGTTTCCTCCTAGGTAAAATAAAGGGGCTCATGACATGGCAGCACAGGACACGGTGGGCACAGGCTGAGGAGGAGCCCTGGGCACAGCACTGTGACTCAGTACTCAGCTTCCCTCAGTACTCTGATGTCTTCCCTCTGGGCCTGACCAGCTACCCCGACTTTCTGAGCCCCAGAGGTGCAGCAGGGATGGTCAGGAGATGGGTGGGAGCCAGAATCAGGGTACAGGTAGGGCTGTCACGAGCATGTCATCATGTCCAATCTGCTCCTGGGGGGAAGCGAGCTGAGGTGACATCATTTATCTCTCTTCCCCTCCCTTACCCACCCAGGCTGCGCAGCTCAGATAAGGACAGGCCTCGTGGCTTGGGCCTGACAAAGGAAAACTGCCCTTAGCGCCTCAGTATGAGGTAAAGATAGCTCACGGTCCTCTCAGTCTCTAGCGCCTATCTTTTCCTGGAGACAGGAGTCAGAGGGAACTATCTGGAGGCTGGAATGAGATGAGCATAACAGGAAGACCTGTTAATATCTTGGGATGAGCAAGGCTGTCCCCGTGGGGATGGGGCGTGGTGGCCTAAACCTGTGATCCCAGCACTCATGGCACTGAGGCGGGAAGACTACTGGAGCCAGCCTGAACTACAGAGTGAGACACTCTAAAAAAAAAGAAAAGAATATCTTGGGGCACTTGTTCTGGCAGGTTCTGAGAATGACAGGGTTTGTAGTCTTGCTGGAGAGGCCCCTAGAGTGATACTCATGCTTTGGACTGGGAGAGCCTCATGTGGGACTTAGTCCTAATTAAATGTTTGACCTTGAACAAGACAGTTAAACTGTCTCAGCTTCCTTTTTCAGTTCAGTATGAGAATGAAAATCACTCACTCTCCAGAGCTGTTAGAGCAAACTAAACCCTCCATCTGTGGACTGGGCTTCTGGTGACTCCCGTCCTTCCTGGCCAGGCTGACCCTCCAGTCGTGTCTACTCACCAACACGTGTGGGGAAGACATCCTCATCATTGATGAGGCCCTCGATCCAGTCCATGAGCAGCGCCATGTAGCGCGGTGCGGAGAGCTTGGCGGGCCGCCGGTACTGGTGCTCATCCTGCCAGCGGTACTCGTAGCGTGGCCCTCCGGCCATGACTGGGCAGCTGGTCTCGCTGCAGCGCTCAGCCATGGTACCGTAGATGAGATTGATGCGGTTGAAGAAGTCCACCACGTGCACCGCGATCCAGTCATCGATGTTTTCGTCAGGTGGCAGCCTCACTATACTCCGCAGGTCCAGGCCAGACTTGAGCGAGGCTTGTGCCTTTTTGTACAGTTCAAAGCGCTGTGTGCCTGGCTCGAAGCGCTTCCGGGGCCGGAAGGTCTTGTCCTTGGCAAACACCTGCTTCAGGCACAATGCCATGGCCAGAACTGGTGAAGCTGGGTGTCCCAGGGCAGGGACCAGAGGATGCCCTGTCAGGGACAAGGGCAGGGGGAGGAGGTGGTCAGGGTCTTATCAAATGGACTTTGAGTTCCTAAAACAATGTTTCTCTCTCACTTCTCAGCTCTAGAGCAACTCCTGCACCTTCAACTTGAACTCGAATTTCTCCTTCCCTACATGCAGGGCCCTACCCCTTTCCAGACTACCTTCTGTGCCTCCACTGTGCCTCTGGGTTTTCATCACTGGGGAGCTGGCTCTGGGTTCAAACAGCTGCTCATCAGATTTGCTGCAGATTGTTACAAAGGTGGGAGGGGCTTCTGCAGACTCAACAGGGACAGAGGCCTGGACAAAATGACCTCTGGAAGCCCCATAAGCCAGCTGTGCAGTGTAAGAGACTGCATTGTGCTGGAGGGAGGAGGAAGGCTCTGGCTCTTGGCTTCCTCTGGGATATCCCGTATCCATCCGGCCATCCACCATCGGGGATTCCCAGAGAGCAGGAGGGACTTTTCTACCAAAAATGTCCTTTCCTTTTTCTTAACTCTGAAAGAGGAAAGACCCTCACGTGGCTGGCTGGATGGCCTCTGAGTGTGGCTGCAGACGCTGGAAGAGGGGGAGGGTGGCTGGCTGAGAGCACAGCTTCCTCTGACAACAGCTGAAGGGCCTTCCTCCCAAGCCAGCCTCTTCCAGCTCCAAACAGGAGCCAGTGAGGGCTGTCGTTCTGCACCTGACACTCCAGAGACACTCTTACCTTGCCTGCTCTGCCTGGCAGGGGGAGGTGAGGGGGACGAGGGGGGCAGTCAGAGCTCTCCGGCCTTCTATACTTTCCTTTCCTTTGCCTCCTACAGTTGAAAGATCACAGACTCAGAATAGATTTTAGCAGGCAGCAGTCAGAGCCCCAGGCAAGAGTCTTGAGTTCTAGCACTAGTTCTACCACTGGGATGCTGGGTATGTAGTCACCCACTGGGACCACATGGGATGTAGTCCCACGGATGTGGCCCATGCAAACCCTGGGTCACTTTGATCCAGCCAGGTTTTTGAAGGTCTTGGGCAGTCATTCATCTCTCCTGGAAGTGTATAAAGTAGGAAGAAATGCAGAACCAAATATCTGCTGAGACTACTCCCTGACTCTGACCCAGCACTAAGCCCTGAGGTTGAATATAGGCTAAGCACTGATTTGGAGCTTGTGCTTTGACCCTGCTCGGTCTGTGCTTCGACTCTAGCTGCACACTGAGGCTGGAATACAATCAGACAATGCCTGGCCTTGATTTCAGACTGACCTAGGAGCACTGAACCTGGATTTCCCTTCCTAGAAGCCATTCACAGCTCTGGTAACTAAGAGGTCAGGACTGGGAAAGGAGGGTGGGACCGTGTCAACTGAGTACAACTGAAGGCACAGCACATGTGAAGAGGATGCTGTTTCTGGCTATAAATCAAATTAGTGGAGAAGATTTTGCAACAAGGATTCTTCCTTATACCCACAACAGGCAGGCCAGGGTAGAAACAGTCAGGAAGAATGAGAGCTGTTTGGAAAGCAGTGACAGTCTCTCAGCAGGACCCTGTCCTGTGGAAAAACATCCTCGAAGATGCAGAAGGCTCCTCTTTCCTCCCTACTCCCCAATTCTTCCCTAAGAAATACCAGGACGGGACCTGAGCTTCCCGAGTGAAGAGGAGATTTTTGTGCTTCACTTGTTGGCTCTATTTTAAACTCTGCTTGGGCAGATACTTCTCAAATCACTCACACTGCAATTAGGTGGGGCTCCTGAGACCTCCTCTGTCATACGCCCCCTTTACTGACAGTTACATACTCTCCCTCTGGCACTCAACACCGCACCCGACCTCTGCTGTCCTGTCTCCCACATCAGCTACCCTGGGCTCCATCCTGCCCCGGAACACAGCCCCTCTCTGCTGCCTGACTGACTCTTTGCATGAGGCTGGTATTTAGACATGGCTGTGTCCATCCCATGACCAGCTTAGGTCAGGCCCTGGCACAAAGTCAATACTCAGGCTTTAAAGGTAGTTTAGATTCAAGAGTCTTAGAACTGAAATAGCCCCAAGAAACCGACCAGTCCAACTCATTTGTTTAAATGGGGAAACTGAGGCCAGAAAGGACACTTGAGGAATGAGCATTCATATTGCAAGTTACAGGCAGAACTGGGAACTCGGAGAGGGAGGGGCTCAGCCTGTGACAAGAGCAAAGAATTATTTTCTTGACCTGGCTGGTCACTGGCCTGGTGCAGGAGATAAGGGAGAGAAGATCAGCAACTTCCTTCCAATCAGACCAACCTGCTTCCTGTTCCTAACACGCTAACACCGCCTTGGCATCCCCCAACACACTCCCAGCAACTTGGGGGTCCGGACCAGGGTCTCATCTTCCTGCTGGGACGCTTCCCAGGAAAATGTAAGCTTGGAAGTGGTACAGGAAGAGTTTCCCTCCTATCTATGCCTCTTATGGCTCTTCACTCCTACTTTCACACCCTCATAACACATGCACAGAGCCTCCATCACCTCCCTGATCTACTGGCGCCCTGTCACTGCCGGATTGTCCTCCGGGGCTTCCCAGGGGAGACCACGAGTGTTTCTGACATTAAGCCCTCTGCTAGGGACACTCCTGCCCCTTCCTGAGCCTGACACAGGAACTCAGCGTGAGGATGGCCCTAGGTGAAGTTCAAAATCCAGCCTGGTACGCCTAACAGGACAGACATACAAAAGCAGAGGCGAGGACTCCACACTGTCCCTGCCGCCCACGCCCACCCGAGGCTCCTCTACCCTTCTGAGGACCTCCTCTCTGCCACCAGCTGTCAGGGGCAAGTAGGGCGGGGACCTGGAGAGCCAGCCTGACTTTTCCGCTCCCGCAGACACACCCCCCTCCACACTGACACCCAACCGAGCTTTCACACAGGTAGCCTCGGACCCTGGGCCTCCCTCCGTGTGGCCAGCCCGCCTCTGGCCCGGGTCGCCTTGAGAAGCTGCCACACCAGGGCCAGGACCGCAGAAGAATGAAAGTGGAAGCAAGGCCAGGCCGCGGCTGGCGCGGGGGCTCACTCACAGCGTGGCCGGAGCGGGAAGCTCGCGTCCTCCTCCCGCGGCGGCGCGGTCACATCCCAGCGCACTGCGACGCCTCGGGTCCGACCTCCCACCCCGCCGCCTCTTCAGCCTGCCAGCGCCGCTGGGCCACGGCCACCCTCCCGCAAGCCAGGCGACAGCGGCTCCGCCCCAGACCTAGCCAAGCCGAGGCCACGGGGCGGAGAGGGGCGGGGAAAGGGACTCCCCCATCCCAGGGCCCAGACACTACACCCCGCCTTTCCGGAAGGTCCATATCTGGCTCCCAGCTTCTCCGGGGGCAAAGGACTAACTGAGCAGACAGGCCTCTGGGTGTCAACTTGGACCTCAACCAAAGAGGAGGGCTCAGATTCCACAATGCAACATGGGGACCAGCCCAGCTTGTCTGCAGCAGAAACAAAAACACTGCTAGGTAAGCAGTGGTTTCCTTGCCTCTTGGAATCATCTGCGCCTCCCTGGTCCCAAGAATGGGGCTGTATTTCCGGCCCACCTTCTGGTCTCCTCCTGGGGGCCCTCGATAAGCCCTGAAAACTCATTTGAATGAATGAATGAGTGAATGGACGCTTGAGAATCAGGAACAGAACCCCTCGCCCCTGAGAGCACTGTGCCTCCCCCTACTAATGCTTTAATCATAGACTTCACCCTCCACAGGGTGGAGGGCCTTGCTCTGGCGAGACTAATTTTCACTCTTCACCCAAAGTCGCCCCACTTTCCACTTTAGCCAGACCTTTAACTCAGCCGTTCACATCTTGGAAACCTTTTTTCTTCGAAAGCAAACCTCTCCAGATTTAATCTACTCTACTTACTTTTCTTCCTGGAGTCCTTCCCTGGGGACATATCCAATCCCAGTACTCAGAGAAAGCTGTGGCCCAGGCCCAGGACAAGTGGCCTGGCTCTGGGATGGGAGGGAAGACTGGAGGTCTAGGCTGGGAGGGCCAAGACAGACAACTGGGCGGCAGAAGTCCCCTTCGAGAGGGACAGGAGAAGAATGGGAGATGAGGCGTGGGCGGGAGAGAGCTGGAGGCGGCAGGTGGGCACAACCATGGCACAGATGCGCTGATGGGCTCCCCTGGGGTCTGGATCTGTTTGATGGTATGAAAACACTTAGGGCCTTAAGGACTCTAGCCTGTAGAGCTGAGGGTCCATTCTTTTGCCCAGCATGGAATTTTGCTCTGGCTTAAAGTTCTCTGTATTTTATATCAGTGTGAATCTGCCTAGCGTCTCCTGCAAACAAACGTTTGCATAGGAAGGAAGGGAAGTCAGGTATACTCCTTCACTTAATTTAATATTCTAATCAATGCCTTTTATTGAGGATGACCCTGAGCTCAGATCAGGGGATTAGATGATGAAGTGTATCATGTGTTGACAGGTGAGCTGATCTCACACACGCACACACACACACACACACACTCCACAGGGTTAGAACTCAGTCATCTAGAAGTGAGAGCATGGTTGTACATCGATGGATGAGCACATCGTGCAGGAAAATGCACGGAATACTCTAGGTGCATATTTTGATGATCATTTAATGAAGGCACTTTTTTTAGACAGCTTTTGTGGTTCAGGCTGGTCCTGAACTCACTATGTAGCACAGGCGAGCCTTGAACTCACAGCAATCCTCCTTGCCTCTGCCTCCCGAGTGCTGGGATTACAGGTGTGAGCCACCATGCCAGGCACTGTGGTATGTGGTACTGATTGCTGGTGGGCATGGGTCACCACGCCCAGCATTATTGTATGTGGTTACCAGGGATTGAACTCAGGACCTTGTGCTTGCAAGGCAGGCACCAGAACCACTGAGCTAACTCTCCAGCCCTTTCTCTTTTTTTTTTTTTTCAGTGACAAGGATTGAACTCAGGTCCTTGTGCTTCCAAAGTAGGTGCGGTACCTCTTGAGCTAAATCCCCAGCAATGAAGGTGCTGTTTATAGGGATAAAGAAGATGGAGGGAAACCCTGAGGATAGAGTATCATTGAAAGGCCAGCAAAGGCAGCAGTTAGCTGTCAGTCGAGGCTGAGAAACACAGAAGTGAGGGTGGGAGTGGAAGCTACAGAAGGGACCACGGGTGGCTGCCCTGGCCAGGGTAGAGGGGCATACCAGCCCATGGCAGACAGAGGGAGAAGCGCCACTCTTTCTTCCCTAGCTGCCATCTCTGGCTAGATGTTCCATTGACCGCGTGCAACCAGAAGCCAAGGACAAGCGAACACTTTGCTGGAGCTCACAGATGTCTGCCTCTTGGCCCAGGACTGGGAGGAGGGTGGAGAGATTTGGGGAAGCAGCATGGGGTCAGGGCTGACTTCAAAGAGGAAATGACTTAGAAACTGTGTGTGCTCCTTGTCATTCCTTTCTGCGTACTTCACAAATTTCAGTGTAATTCCCTCCCTGACTCTTGCATGATTTAGAAGTGTGTTTCCAGTTTCTCGGCCTAGGAGAGGTTTATGTTTTTCTTGTTGACTTCTCCTTATATTGCATTGTGGTTAGGACTCACAGTCTGTGAGAGCCTTTGCAGTTTAATGTGACTTCCTCTGTGACTTTGTACGTGGTCATTTTCTGTGCTTCTGAGCCAGGTTTTATAGCACGGGTAGAAATCTGTATGGTGGAGTGAAAAGCACAGGATAGTATTCTGTGGGAAATACGGGTGATCCAGATAGAAGGAATTTCAGAGGTTCCCAGCTCATCTGCACATCCCAGGTGTCTGGGGTGGGAGCAGGTGGAAGGGTGGGTGGTGCAGGGATAACCCAGATCCCTCAAACACTTTCCTGCTGCTCTCAGTCTGGGCTACAGAGATTGTGTTCTTCTAAGAGACCCTGAAGGGGCTGAGAAGACCCAGACCTTGGAGAACAAATATTCACTTTCCCACGTATTTACTGTGTGACCTTGGAAGAGTCTTGCCCTGTCTGATGGCACCTAAAACCTTACAGCGCTACACACCTAAACTGGGCTGCTCCCTGGTTGTGTGTGACACATGGCTCAGAGGGATCCAGTGTGGCTTGGAGTGGATGGGAGTCAGTGAGGACCCAGGAGAACATGTCCCCTCCTGCATGGTGCATCCCGGGCACATGCCTTCCCCATGGGTACTGCAAGTGACAGCACTGTGGTCTCCAGGACCAAGAAGCCCGAGCTCCTACCCTGGCTCTGCCAATGCTGTGGCGTGTCTCTGGGGAAGCCCCTCCCCCTTTCTGGGCCTCAGTTTCTGCACCTGTATCACAAAAGCATCTTCTAGCCGTTCCATGTACCTTGCCAGAAGTAGCTTCCAGACCTCTTCTCTGGGCCTGTATCAAGTGACTGCATGGACACAGAGTAGTCTCCTCAGCCCCTCCAGTGCCAGGAAAGGTCCCTATTTCTCTTTCTCATTAGAAACAATAATATCTGCCCTATGGAAGGAAGGGCCTTGAGGATCAAATGGGATAGTCTTCATAAAGAGAAGCCTGTTTCAGTCTGTTGCTTTCAAACACCCAGTGGGTGTTGGTGTAGAATAGGGGTTGAGTTTACTGTAAGGTTCTGAAGGGCTGTTGCCAACACCAAGACAAGATGAACCATACAGCCTCAGTGTGCTCCCTCTTGGAAGGAAGGTGTGCAAGTGGACGTGACACCAGCCCCTGTGAACATGGTGGTGACTAGGCTCATTTTCTCTGAGGTGTAGGAAGCGCCTGAAGCCTAAGAAACTGACTCCTGTGTTCTCTGCTCCAGGGTCCTCCTCCTCCAGCTCCATCCTTGACTTGGAGGCATCACTCAAGGTTCTCTGGTTCAGGCTCTTCCATCTTGGGAAGATTTCTGGAGGCCTAATGTGCATAAATAAGTGCCTTTAACGGCATTTCACACATCCTCAGAAGTGACCTTAAACACAGCCCTGATTGACCTTGTTCTCTCCGATCACTTGGGTGTTTTCGCAGCACAGGGGACTCCAAGAGCGGAGCTGATACTTGGGGAGGGGATTTCACTCCTGTCCTGGGTTCAGGCTTCCATGGGACGCACCGTGAAGCCTACACAGAAAGTTCTATCTAAACCTACCCCTTCCTGTGCTTCCGTGGTGCCTCACTTTCAGCCTCTGGGGCTGAAGGCCTGGAGCACCCACCCAGCCCTTGTGCCGCTCTTCCTCTCTCCAAATGTGTTCAGTAACAGCAACCTTGATCCCCAGCAGGGGTTCGGGGATCTTAATTGTTCTGAGGTTGGGGTGGAGTCTTTTAATAACAACAAGAGATTAGCAGTTTTAATAGTTTAGAGAGAGAGCATGATGGAGTGCAAACTGCCATCTGTTTCTTTCCTTTGTTCATTCATACATTCGTGTGACAGATACTCACTGAGGGTCTGTCAGGTGTCAGGCACTGTGTTCAGGCCAGGAGCAGTCTTCGTCTTTGCTATGGGTAATGATGAAGGCCTTAGTCTTCTAAGGGTTTTTCACTGGTTTTGCCCCTAATCTTTTTAGCTGAGGGGACTGAAGGGAAAGAGGAGCACTGGTGAGCAACAGGTCAGGGGCAAGGAAGGTCTTGGAGGAAGGCCTTTGGACATCACTTAGTCCAGTCTCCTTGAAGTACCCGGGGAAACGTGGGCACAGGGAGAGATGGAGGTTGGCAATGTTAAATCATTATAAAAACCTTCAGTGAACCTTCTACACCTGACCTTCAGACGCATGAGAATTCACCTTTCCTCCTGTCAGCAAACTTGCGAGGGAAGGAGATTTATTTGTCTGGAGCTTTAAAGTTACCTTCTCTTCAGAGTAAGAGATGGAGAAGCAGGAAAACAGAGACAGGTCTACCAAGTGGGAGCAGGGACTTGGCATGTCAGGCTGAGGCCCAAACTCTGCCCACAGTTCTTTCTGGGTCCCAAGCCAGCTTCATTTCTGCGGGAGGGGAAAACTGTGCCTGGTGCAGCCCACAGGCAAAAATTCAGGCAGTGGGTGGAGTTCAATTCTTGGTGAAGAATCTCCTTGTGTCCCACGGAATCTGGGTCCTGCACAAGCACTCGTGACTGTGGAGTTAACCCGTGACTCCCTGCAGTTGTTCCTCACTGGTCCTCACTCGGTCGGTTGGCATTGGAAGTTTTCAAGAAGCAGCTGGGGATGCGCCATTTTGCCTAAGGTTGAATGGTCTAAGTGTGTTCTTGTGTCTTTCCTGCGTCTTCTTGGATGACCCCAGCTACCTGAAACCAGTCTCCTCAGGAGGAGCCCTTGACACAGAGTCCTCAGTGCTTTGCAGATGCGCTCTTTGGTTAACCCATGGACTTTTTTTTTTTTTTCTCCTTTGTACGCTAAGCCCTTAAAAGTGAAATGTAAAAATTTTACTTCCATGCAACCCTATTGGAACAACTGATGATTGTAAGGAACTTTTTGAGGTTATAAAGTGCTTTCTCTAGTGGCCATTTTTGAGTCTTTCTACAGCTGAGGAGATGAATGGTGACTTTAAAAGGTGAAATGATTTGGCCAACAAGTAGAATCTGTAATGGCAGAGCTGGAACTCAAAGCTAGGTTTCCTACTCCAACCAGAGGCCTATCCTGCCCCATGCCACCTGAGTGCTTACAAATGGACTATTAAAGAGCTATCTCGCATGGCTTACTGGCTGTCTCCAGTAAGTTAGCAAAAGAACAGATCAGTTGGAAGGGAGGCCAGACATTTTTCTAAATTGTTTATCCAGGGACTATGGGTAATAATGTTGACATCTGTGCCTGCATCCATGTTAAAGTCAGTAATGGCATCTGGTTACCTGATCATCCTCAGTCACTGACACCATCCTCCGTAAGCTTGATGCTATCTAGATTTCGCAGACCCTCCTTATGAAAACCTTATAAAACCTGCTGGCTGGGGTGAGTCACATTCCACACATTCCACAGATGGCACCTGAGACAAAGCCTTTCAGTGTGGGGCAAAGGTAGAACGTGAGACATAGGTAGGAATGAGGCCAGGTATAGAAATCAAGAAGAGGGCTCAGGAAACAGAAGGCTGTCTGAGAATTCCCCATTTCCTAGAGTGGAGAGTTGCTTGGTGTGTGGAAAGAAGGTCCAGGGTCGGGCTGGGGATTTAGCTCAGGGGTTCTGGCGCCTGTTTTGAAAACTCAAGGATCTGGATTTGATTCCCCCATAACCACATACAATACTGGGTGTGGAGACTCACGTCCAGCAGCATTCATTACCACATAGCACAGTGCTGGGCGTGGTGGCTCACGCCTGTAATCCCAGCACTCGGGAGGCAGAGGCAGGAGGATTGCTGTGATGTGGGTTTGAGGCTGAGCTGAGGGCCAGCCTGAACTACAAAGTGAGACTCTGTCTCAAAAAACCTAAAAAAAAGAAGGTCCAGGGTAGACCACCACTGAGAGATCCAGGGTTTTGATGACCTTGAGTGCAATTTCCTCTCCACAGGGATGCCTGGAGGACCTGTCCAGCCTGCTGGGTCTGAGACAAACTGAGAAGGGCAAGAAAGCTCCAGCCAGTTGTTCCCAGCTCCAATGAGGTGAGTCTCCCGATGAGCTCAGTAGCTGAGTTCCCGTCAGTCCCCCATGCCCTCCCCATGTTGGCTGTCCGGCTCTCCACGGATCATCCCCTTTGCTTTCTCACCACAGGCGGAAACAGATTCACAGGATGGATGGAGAGCTATAACCCACACAGGCAACACACAATTCTCTGTACAGCTGCAGGGCCCAGCTCCCAATAATCCAGTGTCACAGCTGGTCCAGCATTTGCCTAGAGAGGCTGGCCGTGAGCCTAGAAATTCTCAGCTCTTTCAATCAAAAAAAGAAGATATCTGGATGCTGAGAGACTGGAAAGGTCTCTGCTCTCCTCTTATTCCCCACTGAGATCTTACCCAAGACACACAGGAATCGCTAGTTTATTTCAGAAACGTTTCCAAAAGGCAGAACATGATTGAATGTTTTTTGTTTTGTTTTGTTTGTTTTGCTTGGGATAAAAGTCTAAGGAAAACCTGGAACAAAGAGATAGAAGGAAGCATCAACAAGCATCAGCATGATTTTGAGGAAATCACTCCACCTGCTTAAGAGTCTTTTTCCTTAGCTCTGAAATAAAAATATAATCACTAATTTGTTGCAGGAGTTCCCTGAAAGGCTGAGCTTGAGAATTACCTGGAGAGTAGCTAGGTATGGTGGACATCTATATCCCCGGCACTTGGGAGGCAGAGGTGGGAGGATTTCTTTGAGTATGAGGTGGCCCTGAGCTACATAGTTTTAAATTCAAGGCCAGCAGGCTACCCTGAACTGAATAGAGAGACCCTTATTCTCACTTCAGCAGCACAAATACTAACATAGCGAGACCCTGTTTCAAAAAACAACAAAACAAAACAAAAATTACCAACATAGTATGATAGGTATTATGAAATAGGAAGAAAATGTTCAAAGGAAAAAAGGAGGTAGGGGCTAGTAAGGGAAAGAAAAAAATCTGATGGTTAAAAAAGAAACAAAGCTTATGTATATAGGAAGTAGGGAGTTGTAGGGAGAGCAGAGGAATAGGAAAAAATGAGAATCAAGATGTGTTGTATACTGGTACAAACCCTGAATGCTGAATGCGATCATAATGTATATATAAAATGTACCAATAAAATAATTAAAAATTACCTACATAGTCAAAGAAGGAAGGTGTGTGTGTGTGTGTGTGTGTGTGTGTGTGTGTGTGTAGAAAAAGAGTTTCCCAGACCCCTGGAGCAAAGGAATCTTTATCTCAATGGTAGGGTCCAAGAATCAACAGCTTTGAAAGGCACTTCAAGTGTTTCTGATGTCTATCTAAGTGCAAAAAACCCAAGATTACATGAATTTCATCTCAATAAGCTGTAACAGTTATGTCTAATGAGTTGAAAGAAAATTAAATAGAGATTTGTTTACCAGAAATAACTTTGTCAGGCAAGGCAGGGAGCATCACAATTTTATCTTGAAATTATGCTGCAAAGCTACTATGAGAAAAACAGCATGGTATTGGCAAAAAACCAAAACAAAACAAAACAAAAACAGACCTGAGGATTAATGGAACAAATTAGAATATACAGAAACAACTCCAGACATATTCAGCTACTTTATCTTTGACAAAGGAGTCAAACACCTTCACTGGAAGAAATATAGCCTCTTAATAAATGGTGGTGGAAAAACCAGCTTTCCCCACATAGAAGACTAAAATTAGACCTATACCTTTCACCATGTACTAAACTAAAATCAAAGTGGATCAAATCTAAACATTGAAATAGAAACATTTAGTCTGCTGGAAGATGAATTTGCTCAAATACATTGGTATCGGCTAAGGCTTTATGAACAAACCCTGAAAGTACAGGAACTATCACAAAGAATCAACAACTGGGATCCTATCTTATTAAAGAAAACTTTTGCACAACAAGAGAAACCACCACCAGAATGAAGTGACAACCCACAGTGTGGGGAAAAGCTTTTACCACCTGTACTTCAGATGAAGGACTACTATTTACAGTATATAAAGAACTCCCCCCCAAAACCAGATCCTTCTATCCAAAAATGGGCCTCTGAAATGAACAGACACTACTCAGATGAAGTAGAAATGGCAAAAATATGAAAAGATGTTAAATATCACTGATCATTCAAGAGACACAAATTATAACAACACTGAGATTCCACCTCACTCCAGAAAGAATGGCTGCTATCAAGAAAACAACCAATAGGGCTGGAGATTTAGCTCAGTGGTTCCCATGCCTACCTTGCAAGTGCAAGGTCCTTAGTTCAATCCCTGTTAACCACATACAGGTGTAGTGACTCATGCCCATCAGCAATCAATACCACACACCACAATGCCAGGCCTGGCAGCTCAGGCCTGTAATCCCAGCACTTGGGAGGCAGAGGCAGGAGGATTGCTGAGTTCGAGGCTTGCCTGGGAGAGAAAAGAAGTCAATCAATAATAAATGCTAGACGGACTGTGGGGAAAAGGGAACCCTTCTCCATTGTTGGTGGAAGTGCAGACTGGTGCAGCCACTATGGACGTCAGTGTGGAGATTCTTCAAAGAACTAACACTAGAGATTCCATTTGATCCAGCTGTTAGCCTTCTTGCTATCTTCTGGAAAGAAGACAGATGTGCAGAGGTACATGCACATCCATCTTTATAGTGGCAAAATGTGTAAATAGCTAAATCTTGGCAACAGCCCAAATGCCCATCAATTGATGAATGAATAAAGATGATATAATTTTTTTATAGAATGGAGTACTACTCTGCTACAAAGAAGGATCAGCTTGAGATATTTATAGCTAAATGGATGGAGCTTGAGACCATACTCTTTAGTGAAATAAATCAGACACACATTTAAATATTGCACTGTTTCTCTGGTATGAGAAATAGAAAGTGGAAATAAGGACTAAAATGTATAACAGATATTAGGAAATGGGAAGAAAATGTTCAAATCAGAAGGGGAATCAGGAAGAGGGAGGGGCCAAGAAAGAAAGGGACAAGAAAAAATGAAAATAGGGCCGAGGAATTAGCTCAGTGGTTCCAGCACCTGTCTTGCAAGTGCAACGAACCTGGTTTGATCCCTGGTAACCACATACTATACTGGGTGTGGAGACTCACGCCCAGCAGCAACCAGTACCACACACCACAGTGCCAGGCGTGGTGGCTCACGCCTGTAATCCCAGCACTTGGGAGGCAGAGGCAGGAGGATTGCTGTGATGTGAGTTTGAGGCTGAGCTGAGGGCCAGCCTGAACCACAAAGTGAGACCCTGTCTCAACCCCCCCCAAAAAAAAAATTAAAAGAAAAAGAAAAAGAAAAAATGAAAATAGAAGAAAATAATGGAAACAAACTTTGGTATATGGGGGGAGGATTAGGGGAATGGGAAAAAGAGTCAGGATACATCATATACAGGTAAAAATTCACTGTCCTGAGTGTTATCATTATATATTTCGAAAAATGTGCCAATTGATGTTTTGCTTAAAAAAAACACAAACTTTGTCTCAGATAAGCCATCTATAAATAGTGACATAGACTTGCACCTTGGCCTACAACTCCAGGTGCTCCTGGGCTCCCGATCCAGGTTTCAGCCCACAGACTCTGTCTCCCTCCTCTTGACCCAGCACTTCCGTGTGCTCTTGCCTGAGTGGTGGCACTAGATCCAGCTACCTGGTGATTAGTGGTTGATAAATGGTGCTTACTCCACCCTGTATGATCTGGCTTGGATTTAACCTGGCCTTCCCTTCCTGGTTTCTACTGTCGAGCTTCTAAAAGCACCATAAAGATTCCAAATTCCCAACATCTTCCAACTTGGTGCAATAGTCCTTCCTCAAGCCTTTAGATATTGCTAGAATTTCTGAAAATTGTGACATGGTGCAGGAAAAATAGCACAACAGAAATGTGCTCCAGAAGCAGGAGGCCTATACTGTATCTTCAGAGGATTTATGTTCCAGAAGCAGGTCTCATGCCCTGCACTGTGGTATGAGGTACTGATTACTGGTGGGCGTGAGTCACCATGCCCAGCATTGCTGTATGTGGTTACCAGGGATCAAACCTGGGCCCTTGAGTTTGCAAGGCAGGTGCCAAAACCACTGAGCTAAATTCTTGGTCTAAAGTTCTTAATTTTATACCTAGTGCTTTATGCGTTTATTATGTATGAAGCATAGGGTGAGGCCTTCAAAGTATACTAAACAGTTTTATCCTTTATTCACTTTGGAGGTTGGATTATTTTCTTTACATAAAGACTCACTGTGACTAAGTAACTTCTCAAAGGTCAGATAGCTAATAAGAAGCAGAGCTGGAATTCTAATTTAGACCTGTTTTAACTCTTAAGATGCTATCTCCCCAGTGCCCTTACATGTAAAATAGGAATATTATCCCTACGGTATTGTTGCAAAGATCAAATGAAACTTAGGCAGCAGACGCAAACATATCAGAGAGCATGCTGATATCATATCATTCAGCAAAAAATCTTTTTCCTCTCTCCCTCTGCTAAATCAATGTCAAAATGTAAGATGAATTTGCTACTGCCAGGCAGGGCATGGTGGCACATGCCTGTAATCTTAGCTCTCAGGAAGCTCAGGTAGTAGGATTGCCCACTTTGAGGCCAGCCTCAGCTCATAGTGAGTACAAGGTCAGTCTGAAGTGCATAGCAAGGGTGTTTCAAAAAACAAACCAACAGCTGGGTGTGGTGGCTCATGCCTGTGATCCCAGCACTCACGAGGCAGAGGCAGGAGGATTGCTGTGAGTTCAAGGCTGAGCTCAGGGCCAGCCTGAACTGCAAAAGTGAGACTCTGTCTCAAAAACAAAACAAAACAAAATAACAACAACAAAACCCAACAACAAGAATAAAAAGATGTGTCTCTTACTTTGTACCTGGCCACAGCACAGACAAAGTCAAATGGGGAAATGTGTGTGGGCTGAAGATAACACTAAGTTATTAGAATTCTTTCTAAGAAAGACTGAATTCATGCTACATCAGAAATATAGGACTAATAACAAAAATGACCTGGGATCCCAAGGGATCATTAGTTAACTATGGCCCAGTAGTAATGTTTCAAACTGTAGCAAAGATTTTATTGGGTAAATGAAGAGCTTGAAAGGACGTTACTTACCATAACCATTATCATGACAGTTGTAGAAAAGGACCAAGGAAAAGTGGGTATTATTTCTATTGGCAGAGTCAAGGTTTAAGTCAAGATGTGATGGGAACACTGCACTGAAACCAATCAAATGAAATGTACCTGTAGAGTCCTGGAAGTCCAAAGTTCTAGTCCAAATCAGGTTATGTTTGACAAATCAGGAGGAGGCTGCTCAAGACAGAGTGTGGACAAGGCTGGAGCACGTGAGATGACCTCAGTGAGTAGCAAAGTGAGGAAATGACTTCCAGGTGAGTCATGACGACTCCCAAGGGGCTGCCAACCCCAGCGCACTCTGGCCACTCCAGGGCTCAACTCTCGGTTCCACAGGTGAGGCAGATGCTGCTGAGCTAGTGTGTCCAGAGGCAGAGTGAGGGGCTGAGGTTTTGAGTCAGAGAAGGTTGTTTAATCTGTTGAAGACTCCAAAGTATCTTGAGAGGTATTTTCACACATCGCACATATGCAGAAGACACTTAGGTAGAAAAGAGGCTTCTGCTCAGCCACAGTTGTGGCACGTAGGATTCCAGTGAGGGTAGTGAGAGGAGGCTAGATTTCAGCCAAGAGTGGGAGGAATTTGTCGTCACTGACAGATGACTTAACATGGTGGAAGTCAGTCAGGTTAGAGACCTTCCAGTCCCTGGCACTTTCCCTCCTACTGCTCAATGGCTGGGTAGGCTGTAGAGAGGGCTTCGAGGGTAGTGGGAGGTTAGACTAGACTAGCACTTTTTTTCAGTCTTTCTTAGAAATTCTTTCTTCAAATGATAGTATATGGGAAGCCCAGTAAATAAAACACCCATTCTTTGGTTGGATTGACTCTCAGGATTCCTACCTTTCAGGAATTTCCTGGAGCACAGTTTGAAAGCTCGTGATTGAAGAGTTTTTTTTTTTTTTTTCTCCTGGTACTGGGGAGCAAATTCAAGACCTTATGCTTGCAAGGCAGGTATGGTGCCACTGAGCAAAATCCCCAGCTCATTGAAGAGTTTGTTTTATGAACCGATTTTTCTTACACCAGTTCCTGAGGTTTGAAGAGCTCAGAAATCCTCAGAGTCCTGTTTGGGTGGATGTGAGAAATGAGCTTGCTCATTGGATGTTACCAATCATAGCATTGAGCCTGGGAATGGACAGTCACTTGTTTCCAGCTTCGAGTCATCTTTTCCCCTTTCACGCTCCAAGTCTTTCATTTAATAGAACAGCAATAAAAAAGCTGCCATGGACCCGCCATATTAAGACCAAGGTATTCCCTGAGAATAAAACAGAATGTGTATGCACATGCGTGTGTGTGTACACACACACACACACACACACACATATCATAAAATAGAGTCTGAAGGAATAAGAAACAGAATGGACACATTCTTTCATACCAGGAGGAAAACTGGGTGTGTTTTAGGACAGGTTCCATTGGTCTCCTGGGTCTTCTTGAAACCTGAGTTCACTATTGGAGATAGGCTTAGAGGTAATTTGGAGGTTTCCCTCTGGTGAGCTGGACCCAGGGATGTAGGAGACCAGATCAGGAGCACTGAGGCCTACTTGACCTTCTCTGAGAGCCCAAGAAAAAAACAGCAAGTGGTGCCCGCTTTGGCAACATGCAGACACGATGGCTCAGTGCAAGTTCTTGAGAAGGGTCAGTACAGCTGAGATCTGAATGTTTGCCTGAGTGCATGCGATGGACAACAAGAGGCACATGAATCTCTTATTAATCTAACTGTTCATTTCCGTGTCTAAGTGAATAAAAGCAAGATGAGCCAAACGTTCAGGGCTCTTTATCTACTAGAAGCAAAGAGCCACTGGTTCCATCATTCTGTATTCTTTATGTCTTTTCTTCCTTGTTCTCCCCAAGTTGGTGATAAATTCCTAGGCTGGCTCCTTCACATGGAGAAGAAGGTATAAGGACAGTTATTATTGTTTTTGTTCTTCTGTCAGTACCAGGGATCGAACTCATGACCTTGCTCTTACAAGGCAGGAGGGAGCACCACCGAATTAAATCCCCAGCCCAACAGTGATTATTAAAGTGCATAAGTTACAAGGCCAGCTCTGAACTCACAGGGGCTCCTGAACTCTTTCCTAAAACAGCTATCTTTTGAGACTTTAATATTGTCTACTTGTTATTCCTTTATGTCATAACCACTTCCAGGAGAGGCATCACGATCTGGCCAGCTTGCATCCTCCACAATACCCAGTAGGATCCTGTACCCCTTGACCCTCTTCTGAGATGGGACTATGTTTTACTTCATATTGTAATTATTCATGTGAGTGTCTTGAACTGAAGTTTTAAATCTTTGCCCAGAAACAGAAACAAGTGTGCTTACTGCAGCTCTGTTCTAAGGCCTTGTACCTGCTGTTCTTTTTACCCAAGACTCTCATCTTGGCTCAGGCACCAGTATGAACTCTGCAGATGGCACTCTTGATCACTAGTTACTGTCTCCTCTCCAGTCTGTCACATTAATTTAGTATTTTTATAGCACTGCCAATATGTGAAAGTCTTATTGGTTTGTCTTCTCCACAAAAACATAAGCTACAGGAAAAGTTTTTTTAAAAAGCACATAAGCCATAGACCTTATTTGTTCTTTTCAATGCTTGTATTACCTAGTTTTCTAAAAGAGTGGCTGGTCTATAAAAGGTGTTCATCAAATATGAATGACTGATGAAGAAATCAAATGGGAAAGAGGCATTAGTACTTCTCCAAGACTGAACAAAAATCAGTATTATAGAGAATGCAAAAAACAGAGCATGTGGCTTTAGTTTTGGCACTAGCTGGGGAAGTAGTAAGTGCCAATATGAATATCCTGAGACTAGGACAAGGCAAAATGCCAGGTGTGGTGGCACATGCCTGTAATCCCAGCACTCGGGAGGCTGAGGCAAGAAGGCTGCCACAAGTTCAAGGCCACCTTGGGCTACATATTGAGACCTTGTCTTAAAAAAAGAAGAAAGACAAAGCAAATGTGACTGGGTGCTAGGCGTGAGGCACAGAACCAGAGGCAAGAGAGAAACAGTGCTGAAAACAGAGTTTGAGAGTAAGGATCACATCCTAGTCAGGCTTCTATGTCCAGCGCTTCACACTGAGACAGCAGAAGTGTTCTGTGAGCAACTGCTGAACTGCCTCATCATGCCAGGGGATAGGATGAGACACAGAGACTTCATGTACAACTTGGTGTCTTGGTTTGTAAATATTTTTATTCAACAAAATTTTCCATCTATGTGTTAAGAGATCCTTCTGGTCTGGTGATAGAGCTCAGCGGTAGAGGACTTGCCTCGCATGTACAAGGCCCTGCTTTTGGTCTCTGGTACTACAATTAAAAAAAGAGGGAGAGGTTCTATATCAAAAAGGGCTGAGGTTGTAGCTCAGTCACAGAGCACCTGTCTAGCATATATAAGGCCCTAGGTTCAATCCCCAGTACAAAAACAAACCAAAAAAAGGCACACATGCACAAAAACCAGTCAGACAGTATTTTGGCTACAATTCGTATTCTTTATTTATTCGACAACTGTGTATCTCCTATAGTCTAGGCCATGTCTCTGGGGCTGAACACAGATAAATTCTGGCCCGTAAGGAGCTCACAGTCTCACGAGAGGAAAGACACAAAAAGCAATAAATAATGTAACTAGAGTTTGCAAAGGGAACCACTGTGAAAGACAAAAAAGCAGGGGAACCTACATCCTCTGATCCATGTCCACAGCAAAGAAAAAAGAAAAAATTGGCTGATGGGCATTTTCATTAAGAATAAATAAGGCAAAGTTTCTGAAAGTACAACTTGCTCATCCCCTACATCAGAATTATGTGGAGCCCATATTAAAACATGCACCCCAGCACCTTCTGCAAATGTTCTAATGCAGAAGGTTGTGGGGTCTAGGAATCTACATTTAAAGCACTCTGAATGATTCCATTGCACCTTGAAGTTTGAGAACTGGTGAGATGTAGTTTGTTCTTTAAACTGGGATGAATAATGATTTGTACATCTGTTGCTCATCTGTACTGGTCTGTAATAAGGGCAGGGGAAGTGGAAAGGGGTTGACATTTTTAAGTTGCCCTACAGTTAACTTCTCATAATAATCTTATGAGGTAGATATTATAATCTCCATTTTACAGCTGAAAAAGTAATAGAGTTTGGGGCTGGAATGAGGCTCAGTGGCACAGTGCCTGTCTTGCAAGCATGAGGTCCTGAGTTTGATTCCTGGTACTACTCCCCTAAAATACAGTATAAGTAATTTGTTCAACATTGTAGAGCTAATGAATACCAACACTGACATTTGAACCTACATTCATTTAACTATAAAGCCTGCCAATTTCCTATGAGGACACCAGGGTACAGATTAAATATAATTTTTATTTAGCTCTTTACTATATCTCTCTAGATAAAGAACAACCAGATGGTTCCATAGTAATCTCCAATGTAATTATTTACCCATGGATACATCCTTCTTTGACAAATTGGGATTAAGGGCAAGGCTGGAACTATAAAACAAGTGGCCATTTTTTTTTTTCCATCATTTTCTCGCACCCCCTTACTGGAGGTGTTATGGAAATGTACTATGCTCAAGACTGACTCTCTGCTTCTCTCTCTCTCTGTAGTACGAGGGATGGAACTTATGACCTTGCACTTGCCAGGCAGGTGCGGTGCCACTGAGCTACATCCCCAGCCCTCGCCTAACATTCCTAGATTGCAAAACATCCAGAAGGTCAGAGGGTATTCAAGGAAAATGGCAGGGCTGATAAAACTCATTTCTCAAAAGATGAACTGTCAGGACTGGTGGCAGGTCCAGAATTTGCAAAGTACAACAAAAATAGACAGCTTTGAAAATAATGGGAAACCCAATCCTATTTAAAAAGCTTGGGAACCTAGGCATGGTGGCACATGCTTGTGATCCAGGCAATCAAGCTAGGGAGGAGGACTGCCATGAGTTCAAGGTCATCCTGAAATACACAGGAAGACCTTGTCTCATAAAAAAGATAGATAAAGGAAATCACACACACATTCACACATGCACACAAAGACACTCAGAGCAAATACTGCTTAAATTGCTACTCACCATATTTGCCATCTGACCAGATCTTACGTAGGGGCAGCCGAAAAACATACATGTTATATTTAGAAAAGGAAAGGCATAGTACAGGACAGGTGGCTGACAACAATACTGAGGGCACCTGGGCCCTCAAGTTTAGAAGGCTGGTTGGTAACCACCATCCTCTTCCATCACTGAGCTAGGAGCTACTACAAACAGCACATGGGGTTTTAGCACTAGAGGACAATTTTTCTTATTTTGGTGTTTCAAGAAATGGCTCTGTCACAAGATGAGTTTTAATAAAATCAGTCCATAGCACCAAGACTATGGACAGTACACAGCTTAGATTTCACTATTTGGCATAACAAAGACTATAAGCCAGATTTTATTTTATTGTTACATTTTCCCCACACTCAATCTGGGAATATGTGTTCCCACCTACTTTTTCATATAATACTTAGAGTTGGCTTAAAAACCATGCTAATCTGAAATGATCTTTTCCTTAGAAAAATGTTTAATGTACACTGTGCTGATTTTCCTCCTCCAAACACACAGCCTCTAACAGGCAGAGTTATAGGAGCAGATGCCATAAACTATAGTTTAACAATATACTGTAGGCACTGTACCTGTCTATCCAACTGTATCTGAAATTTGTTTGACATTCCAAACCAGCTACACTAAAGATAGTGACTCTGGGGCGCAGCAGCTATGTGGAGTCTTTATCCTGATGGGAATATGTTATTGTTTCAGAGTCTAAACAGGATATTGGGATTATGCCTTTGGTCAGCTGATTGGCACATGGGAAGACTACATAAAGCCTACATCTAACTATAGCATGTCTTCAAACTTACTATCCTGTCTCAGATGTAGAGATGTAGAACTGGAAGCTATGAAGTAAAACAGCCAATATTGCACTGCTATATAGTCAACCGGACTGTCCTACAGATCCCTGACTGTCTCTTGACCAGAAACATTTAAAAGGAGACCTCAAGTATGCTGAGAGATAATTATCAGAATATCTGGGTACCTTTATTCCTGAATATCAAGTATTAAGGCTCATCTCCATGATCCCTTCTCACAATAAGCACACAGGTCAGGTTTCTACATTATCCAGGCCCGAGCTGACTTTGTGAGGGCTAACATTTCCAATTCTAAGTCTTATCCTGATTCTGGGTACATTTCAGTTCTGCTCCGAGTCCACTTTGCTCCAGTTCTGCGATGACAGACATATATTTGAACTCATTTGGTCGGAAGTTAAATGTCTCCACTAACCCATAGGTCTCCTTACGATCGGTGGCATAGAAGAGCTGAACTTGATTGGCGATGCACTGTGCCTCTGTAACATTCTGCAAGACAAAATGACCAGTGAGGTTCCTCTCTGCACAGGACCACACAGCTCTGTGTTTGAGTTCTGTGGTGGGCGGGGCCTCACCCAGGAATCACTGCCTCTGAGAGCTTCCCTAACTCCACAGCCTCCTGAGTCTTACCACTTCTTCTCCATGTTTATCACTATCACAGTATTTATCACACTGTCTTGTAGGTGTCCTTTTTTTTGGTCTTTTTTTCTAATACATATTCCTTAAAGGCATACATTATAGCTTGTTTTATGCCCCTACATACACAGATCTGGTCAATGTCTGAATATTAATGCATGTATTCATGATTATCCTCTTCATTTTCCTAAAGAACTGCTAAATATTACCCAGCCCTAAGAACAAGTTATTGACCAACCAGATATACACCTGATAAAAACCTGTATTGACATTACTAGTCTGAAAAATACTGCCGGAGCCACTGTGACAGTTTTAAGATCTGTCCACACATTCTCTGGTATTCTTTCTTTTGGTGAAGCCTAAGTTCCTTTTCTTGGAGTAAAGCTGTACTGAGTGACTTGCTTCTAGCAAACAGTCCATAGTGAAATGATGGGGAAGGACTCCTGCTATTAACGCATTAAGACTGTAGCTTCTGCCTCGAATCACTTGCTCTGGTGAAAGCCAGATGTTCCATCATTAGGACATTCGAGTAGTAAAGTGGAGAAGCCAGTGTACCGAGGAACAAGCGCTCTGCCAGTGGCAGTGTGTGTGGGGCTGAAAGTGGGTCCTCAATTCCAGTCAACTTTCAGATGATCATAGCCCTAGCCAACATCTTGTTGGCAACCTTTAATACTCTGAGCTAAGCTGCTCCTGAGTTCCTGTCCCAAAAAACTGTGAGGTAACCAATGTTTATTGTATTAAGCCATGAGGTGTTTTTTTTTTTTTTTTGAGACAAGTTCTCTCTTTTTTGGTAGTTCAGGCTGGCCCTGAGCTCATTATGTAACCCAGGCAAGCCTGGAACTCAGAGCAGTCTTCCCGCCTCTGCCTCCCAAGTGCTGGAATTACAAGCATGAGTCACCACGCACAGCATTGGGTATGTGGTTACCAGGGATCCAACTCTGGACTTGCAGGGCAGATGCCAGAACCACTGAGCTAAATCCCCCAGCCCATGCCGTGAGGTTTTGGAGCAGTTTGTTATGCAGCCATTTATAACTAATCCACCAGCAAGGTTCTAGGAAGAAAAAGGTCCATGTCTCTAAAATGCATCAAACAGAAACGGTGAGCAGACACCACCTGATGGGGGTGGGTAAGCTTGAGGAGACACGGGCTACACTCTCAAAACTTCATGAAAGAATGACCTCAACTCTGAGTTGTTTTCTACACATTCTGCAGTTCTGCTGGTCAGAGACATTTATCCATCCTCACTGAGTTATCTGGCTAAAATCAAACCTCCAAAGACATTAGATAATTCTCACAAGAACTAACTGCTCATAGTGTCCAGCTACAGGATGATGAAGGTGAGTGTGCTACACAGTACAGGCTGTACTTCACCTTTATCTGCTCCATGGGACTTTTAGACCATTTCTCAGGAGCAGACAATCATTTCTGAGACTGAGTGTTTAATTAAAAAGCCCTTCCCTCCCTCAAATGTGGCTATTTTCAAGTTAACTGAAATTTAGAGTTAGAAGGAGTCTTAGAAATCACTCAGTTCTCATTTAATAGTGCAGGAAACCACGGCAGATGAGGTTAAGGGATGGGCCCAAGCTCATGTGTTAGTGGGAGGCAGACCTCCTGGCTGGTACTCCCTCCAAGCATCCTGCTACTGTTTCTTACAATTAAGACTGACTGAAGTTGGTAACTCTCCTTAAATTTTATCTTTCTTAAACTCAAACATGCTTCAGGTACAAATCTTCCTAAAGCAAATATTCTTTTTTTTTTTTTTTTTTTAAGGTTTTTTGAGACAGGGTCTCACTTTGTAGTTCAGGCTGGCCCTGAGCTCAGCCTCAAACTCATCACAGCAATCTTCCTGCTTCTGCCTCCCGAGTGCTGGGATTACAGGCGTGAGCCACCACGCCCGGAACTGTGGTATGTGGTACTGGTTGCTGCTGGGCGTGAGTCTCCACACCCAGTATAGGTATGTGGTTACCGGGATCAAACCCGGGTCCTTGCGCTTGCAAGACAGGCGCCGGAACCATTGAGCTAAATCCCCGGCCCCCTAAAGCAAATATTCTTATCCAACGGGAGGCGGATACCACCAGTCTCTGAGGCTAAAGCTGATAAATGAGATTGAAATCAGAAAGGACAAATAGATTGCATTGCACAGCATCGTGAAATTGCTGCTGGTACCTGGAGAGAACACAACAGCTATCATTAGCTAAGATCATGTAGTTGTTGCTCTATCTTCATCATATTCAACTGGAGGTGGGAAAAGGAGGTAGGAAATCTCTACGGATGACAAAGATTTCACATGGACAATGTGGAAAAAATAAAAAAAAAAAAAAACTATCTTACATTTAGTAAGTCACTTATTTGTCCACAATATCTTACTTGAAATTCCTTAGGGCCAGATGTGTATTAGATTTAGAATTACTGAGTTCTAGAAAGATAGTAGGGTCAGATAAGGTGTAGAGTACATAACTCTTCATAATCAAATATACTAATAACACACAATACACTGTATAATTGAACTTAATAAAGATAATAGCCTCAAATCAGTTTAAGTAAACATTTATCTCTCAAATCCTTTTAAATCAGGTAAGATTTTTATGACTAAAGCATTATTAAAAACTATTTTCACAACTTGTAGATCTCAAAATTGTGAATGTCATTAAGGATCTGTATTAAAATCAATTTTAATGATTTAATGAAGACATGAAGAAGAAGAAGAAGAAGACAAAATTATGCCAACTTTATAAGTTAAAAAAAATAGTACAGGTAAATATGTATAAGCTTTGATAGAAGTGCAGCACCTTTAAGTCCACAAGGTAATTCAAACAGGTACAGATGCTTCTTACCAGAAACGTGGAATCCATTTCTGCTGTCATCAGCACTATGCCCTTTTCTTCCTTGAGTTCAGGATAGTGATATAAAATCAGCTGGCTGGTTGCGGCATCACCTCGGGTCTGTGGGAGGAACACTTACTAAGGCTCCATAAGGCACCACCACAACAAATGACAGTCTCAAAGTAAGAGAGTCTGGAGGAAATTCTGGCTCTTGCTAGCCCCTTGGGTGGCCAGTGAGCTTGAGGACAGGTATGTGGGGGCAAGACTGAGCCTGCAAACGCAGGGTGAAGTTGACAGAGTGCACAGTGTTATTTGTGTCTTTAGTTGGAAAAAGTTTGGCTTTTTTCCCAGGAAATGTTTATAGAAGGTAGTGAATCCTTCACAGTAGCCATACATTTAAAAATAAAATGGCACAAGCAGCTACCAAATCAAGTTCTAAAGAAAGCAATGTGCCTGTGTAATTGCCACTTTTATGGACTAGTGCATTTCATAGCTGAAATCTACTCCCCTTGGCTGGCTCTGCAGACTGAGCTCTTTTAAGCTAGAGCAAGAGCTGGAAAGCTTGTACATGGGTCAGATTTGTAGTCTGTGGTTTTAAAATACAATTTGTTTTGGGTAGGAAAAGCAGAAGAGTGGGGACATCATAATTTCATGAAGAATGATGAGAGCAGTGGTTACTAGATGTCGAGTCTAGCCTAGGAAAAAGGCTAAATACGAGACTAAAGCCTCATGCCCCTTCCCATGTAGAAGGAAACTACATTCAAAATAGGGTCCCCAGACTTCATCTCTAAAATTTCAGCAAAGCTTTTCACTATCATATCTAACTTTTGCTAAGATATTCTCAGTCTCTTAGTTTTCCCAAAAAAACTTCTAGGATTTTGCTGATCATTTTGGTTATTATTCTAGTGTTATATACTAAGCACTTTGATCATAATTATGTTTCTGGATCTTTCTTTTATATTTGGGGCTAAGTGTCATGAAGGCAAGGACCTTGTTTCAAAATTCCAGGTCCTAGCATGGTTCCCAACACAATGAAATAATGGTTAAGTTTATATACTTTGAAGTCAGGAAACTTGGATTCAAACCCAGCTTTATCACTTAGCAATGTAAACTAATTTCTCTAAGCTCACTTCCTTCTCTACAGAGTAGAACTAATAATGATAATCATTAAATGGTGTATTTTGAGAATTCAATAATATAATGTATACACAGCATCTGGTACACAGTAAACACATCTAGTGTCATTATAGTATGTGCTCAATAAATTCCTGTTGGATGAATTATAAAAAAATTGTGAAAAGCTGTTCCCTCCTTGCATTTTGTACTTCACCACAACTTTAAAGCCAATCTGAATATCCTTGTATTTTTACTAGATGTAGCCTTTAAATATAGAATATACTGACTTTTATTTTAAAAGCTTCAAATGCTTATAGCCTAACTTTTAAACTTAATATTTAGGAGAGTAAAACAAAGAAGAAAGGAATCAAATAAAATAACATTAAATGGAAATTTCACCTAGAATTTGGAATGTGTTGACTGGTTAATAAAAGACAGGTAAAACACAGATTCTTGCTCAGTGGGCTTACAGCTTGGTTGAAAAGATAACATGCTAACTTTTTATGTTTGTTAGGGGAAGCACATGCACTAAATGCTATAGAGGTCTGAGGAAGAGACAAAAGTGAGCCACATGTGGTTAGAGTAAGTATTGTAGGGTCTTTTCTCATTTCTTGTTATTGAGTGGGCCTAGAAAAAGTAGTACAACATGCAAAATATGAAAATTCATCAAGGCCACAGCAAATATTATTAGGAATTGGTAGGTATTCTGTCCCCCTAGTCTCAGCTCCTAGTTCTACCAAATGTTAACCTCTTTCCTCTGTAGAGCACAAGCCACCTACCTGAATATTTATAAGTGCAGTGAAGTGAAGCTCAGTACCTGTCCACTGTCCAACAAAGAACTCATAACCTTCCCTTCTTGGCAGTGCACACAGAAACTGTGGGAGACAGACACACAAGAGGACAGAAAAATGAAATCATTTGCTCTATGTCCAATCACTTGCATTTCTCAGTGCCTTTCCTCAGTGCTTGGTTTTAAAAATGATTCTTTAAATATGAAATTAATATAATAAGTACTTGTGCTGTTACCTAAGAAAGAAAGCATTAGAGATACAATTTAAAAAGCTCTTTCTGCATCCCTTTCTAATCTCATTAGAGGTTAACCTGATTTGGTGTCACTTATTATTCCTTTCCATGATTTATACTATATATGGTACACTATATATATATACACATATATATACATATATATATATACACATATATATATACATATATATACATATATATACATATATATGTATATATACACACACACACACTATATATATATACTACATTTATATGTATATAACATACATATATATTATATTCATTATTATTATATATACTCACTATATATTATATATTATCATAATATAATATATAAAATATAAAATGTAATATATAGTGAGTATATATACATACTCACTATGGATTCTTTTTTTTTAGGTTTTTTTGAGACAGGGTCTCGCTTTGTGGTTCAGGCTGGCCCTGAGCTCAACCTCAAACTCACATCACAGCAATCCTCCTGCCTTTGCCTCCCAAGTGCCGGGATGACAGGTGTGAGCCACCATGCCCGGCACTTCACTATGGATTCTTACTATGATAAATGATATTAAGTATCTTTCAGGTGCTTATGTGTCATTTCACTTGTTTGGAGAACTATCTCTCTCTCTTTTTTGGGGATAGTGTCTTATAATATTTCCCAGGCTGGCCTCAAACTCAAAGTACTGTTTCAGCTTCCTGAGAAGCTGGGATTATAGGTATGTACCATTATGCTTGGCTTTGGTGAACTATCTAGTCAAAATTCTCATCCATTTTTAAATTGCATTATATGTTCTTTTTATAACTGAGTTACACAATTTTTAAATACAACGAGATATTTCTACATTTTGGCTATTAGGACTAATGTTCCAAAGGAGCCTAAGTGTACAAATAAAATGTGTTTCACTTTTTTTGAGACAGGGTCTCACTATGTAGTTCAGGTTGGACTTGAACTAAGCTTTTTTTTTTTTTTTTTTTTAAATAGTTTTTGGGACAAGGTTTTGCTATGTACTTTATATTGGACTTGAACTGACTGTGTAGCCTAGGTTGGCCTCAAACTCATAGTGATTGTCCTGCCTCAGTCTCTCAAGTGCTGGGATCACAGGAATGTGTATGTCATGTCTGGCCTCATTTTGCTTTTGATGAAAAATCTAAATTAATTTTTTTAGAGTTTATGGTTCTAGTGATATATTTAGGAAATCTCTGTTAAAGTGAAATTCACTAAGATTATTTCTTTCACTTACTTCTACCAGTTCCATTTATGTCTTTGATCTATTTTGAGTTGTATTTTGCATACAGTGTGAGATAAAGATGAGGTTAATTTGTGTGCACACACTTTTGCAATTGTTTTAGCACAATTCACTGAACAGATTATCCTTTTTTTATTTAATTATCCTGGCACATTTATTGAAAACAAATAATCACAGATAAGTTAGTCTGTTCCTACACTATTCT
>PVIR01016000.1:0-37318 GCA_004026965.1 Petromus typicus
AAAAAAAAAAAAAAAAAAAAAAAAAAAGAAGCCAAGTAAACTCCATGTATCTGGGAAATTTGTAAAGTATATTGGGAAATGTAAAGCTATACAATATCTAACCTGATAATACATATTTACTAAATAAACATATAAAAAGTTCCCCTCCACATATAGGAAGCTCAAAGTAAGTAACCAAATTTACCTTGAAACAAGTAGTAGGAAGTCCCAGTGAATCCTAGAACAGTTGTGTTCCATACTGATCCACACTCTGGGGCAATGTCCATTGTCCAATCATTCGGGTTCTTCCAGTGGTGGCCGCCTCTGTCGCTCCAGATTTCATGGGCCCAGGACAGCTCTGGAATTCATGGCACAATCTGTAGATCCAAATTCTGGGTTTGTCTAAAGGTCAGACAAATATCCATGGTTTCAAGTGATCTGACTTTAGAGCTTCAGAATCCACAAAGGAATCAGTCCCACTCCAATTCCAGGTTGGTTAAAACAGGTCCTGACCTCTAGTGTGGCAAGATGGACCTAGGATCCATGAGTAATTCTGTGCACACAGGCTTCTGGCCTGACCCAACCGGCTCAGTCAACAGTATCAGACTTTTCCTTTTAGAACACAGCTTCAGAGTAGATGCCATGGATATGCTGTGGGTCTGCCTAGAAGTAGATGTATCTCAGGAAACCCTCGTACCAGGACAGACCACAGAGATGTGGAATCAAGTCCATCACGGAAGGTCCTCTGTCCAGGTTCATTACAGCACACTTGATGTCAGACATAAACCCAGACCCGAGGTCCAGGATCCAGGCCATTTGGACTCAGTGTCCAGATTCAATCACACTAACTCAAATACTAAGTCAGCCTCCACCACCAGAAGCAAATCTGCTTTGTAATTTTTCCAGGTAGCCTGTCCAGAATCTCTGGATTGTACGATTTATAAAGGATACTTCCAAGCTACATCAGTCTGTAAAAACTAGAATAAGTAACTACTTTTTAAAATGAACAAATATCCACTGGTGTCCACAGGATCAAGGATAAATGACACCACAGATGGAAAAGAATGAAGTAACAATAACCAACCCTAAATATATGAAAGTTTATGATCTTCTGGACAGAGAATTCTAAATAATTGAGGTGAGAGCATTCAGTAAGTTATCAAACAAACAAACCAAACCTCCAAACTACACACCATAATGGGTAACTGCACAGAATCCAGAAAAAGCTGCATGAACAAAAGTGCACTTTCAATGAAGAGAAAGAAACTGTAAGAAAGAATTAGAACTTTTGGAACAGTTGAACATAATAATTGAACTGAAAAATTTGAAAGTTTTTTTTTTTTTTACAGCAAAATATGTCAAGGAGAATAAAGTGTCAGGGGCCTAATGACAGATTAACTAGACAGAAGAAGGAAAGAAAGACATCAGGAAGGAAGGAAGGGAGGGAGGGAGGGAAATAGGAAGGAAGGAATGAAGAAGGGAGGAAGGAAAGAAGGAAGGAAGGAAGAATAGGAGAGACGAAAGGAAAATGAAAGGAGAAAGAAAGAGAGAAAGAACAAAATGAAAAACAGAAAGAAACAAAAAAGGAATTTTTTGAAAAGCATGAGATATGAGTCAATAAAATAATACCTATAAATTATGCATTTCTATGATAAAACAGTCTAAGAGTAAATTAGGAAAAAATGTGCCAAGTTTATTTAAGGACAGAAACATTCCAAGATCTGGAAGGCACCATGATTGGTGAGCCTTAAAGTACTCTCAGATATATTAAATATAGATAGACTTTCAATGATAGATGATCAAATTGTTAAATCAAAAATAGAATTATGAAGAAAAGAAGAGTGATGGAATTCATAACTTACAAAGAAACCTCCATAAAACCATCAACTGACATTGTTAGAAACCTTAGATGATTGGAACAACCAAGATGATATGTTGAAATTACTGACAGATAAAAGAAAAAATGATCAACTAACAATGCAATATTAAGCAACACTTTCCTTCAGAAGAGATCAAAGAAAGATTTTACCAACCAAATTCAGTGAAATTTTATTACTGTGAGACTAATTTGAAGAAATACTAAAGTAATTGAAATACTAAAGTGAAATGAAATGATAGTTGCTAATATGAAAACTAATGGAAATATCAAACTGAATATAAAGCTAAGAACAGAGCTGGATTTAGACAAATACACTATAGTAGTGGTGCATAAATCACTTAAATCTGATGTATATTTTAAAAAACATAAATATAAAAAACTGCAGGTAGAATAATTTTTAATAGGTGTACAATAAAGATGTGTACTGAATTAACAATAACATTAAATGTAGGGAAGAAGAGAAGATACAATCCAAAAATTTTATGCAAAATAGTTCATTTTCAGATACTTTGTATGAACCTAATTTTTACAGATATATCTTTTTGCAAACATAAGCACCCAAATTTAGAGCATCTAACTCTACCAAGCACATTTTCACTGAAGAGGGAGAGGAAGAGCAAGATAATAATTATCAATAATTTTAACATTCTATTTTCAATGGTAGATCATCCAAACAGAAAAATCACTTTAAATTTTTCATTATTTATGTAATACTGATGAATTTCAATTACTAGGTGTGGTGGCACATGCCCATAGTTGCCCAGCTGAGGCAGGAGGATTGCTATAACTTCCAGGCCAAACCAGGGTACATAATGAGTAAAGGTCAACCTGAGCTATAAAGCTGTCTCAAAAACAAAACAAACCAAAACAAATAAGCAAACAAAAACCAAACCAACTCCCAAAACAATGACAACTAGCAAAAATGGGACAGAAAGACAAAAAACAAACAAGAATTGCAACAACAGTGTTAAATATACAAAATGTGAGTAATCTGACAATTTTTAAATTTTGCACATGAAGAGCTGAAAAAAGTGAGGAAGAAAATATTAGAACAATGTATATAATTGGATAAGAATTGGAGACTGTAACAATATCTGTATTTAGTTGAGAGTAGGGCACAGATTTGAGTAAGGGAGATAAATAGCATAATCCTATAGATAAACAAAAGTGAAAATACAGTGAAATAACTATTGATGAACTAGTCAGAGTCATGTGAATCATATTGCTCAGACTAAGAGAGCTTATCCCCACGAAAAGTGTAGATCCAGTGGAATAATTACAAATATTTAAGACTGAAAATCTCCTCCAAATAACGCTGTTTTTAAAGGGTAAAATATGAGAGTTAGAAGAGTCACAACAAAGAATATATTCATTGGCCAACTAAGCCTGTTACTTTGGATCATCAAAAGATGGAGGAAGTACATGCAGGAAGTGCATTTTCAGATATCATGACAAAATGTAAGTAAAATGAAGTTGGATTTTTCCAGTATCATTGTACCAGGTGGTAGCTCTACTCTTCCTGAATTATGACACCTCCAATGCATCAAATTGCTTTTATAGCTGTTACATTTGTTGCTTTCCCTTTATTGCTGCCCAGATATATAGAAATTTTACTGTTTTAGGCCCATTTTATCTACAGAGATAACTAATTGAATGAGCTCAATGTAACACACAGTACCTTGAGATATAGGTGCCAACTAAATGCCCTGAGGTGGGCTTTATTCATTCCATATCAGCAATGTGTCCCAGGTATAACATTATTTTTGTCAAATATTTTGAAATATGTTTTCTGTCATTTTTAAATTTCATCTGAAATATTATCTACAAATATGTCTAGCAGAGGAATTCAGAGTTGGTTTGGATTGGTAACCAAAAAGTAAATTGACAGCTGTTCAAATGGAAACCTCTGTGGTTGGCAATATTAAAATTTTTCTCCTGAAATATAAAAATTTAAGTATTAATTTTTGTAAGAAATGAATAAAAATTCCAAGAAAAAGAGGGCAACAGGTGTTTTTCTCAAGGAAAGTAACAAAGCTGATTTTACATTTTAAATTCCATGCAGCAGAATGTGTCACATTTCGTGACCCAGCAGCCCCCAAATTTTCTAATTTATAGGAATTTTATAAAATAATAGATACAATAATATGTTTTAAAAAACTTAAAAAATTTCTAATCCAGATATATGCTTCACAAATGTTGTTTCCCTGTGGGTAATATATTTATTAAACAGCAGAAAGTCCTGGGCCGGGGATAACCTCAGTGATTCTGGTGCCTGTCTTGCAAGCACAAGGACCTGAGTTCAATCCCCGGTAACCACATAACAATACCGGGCGTGGAAACTCATGCCCAGCAGCAATCATTACCACATAGCACAGTGCCGGGCATGGTGGCTCATGCCTGTAAACCCAGCACTGGGGAGGCAGAGGCAGGAGGATTGCTGTGATGTGAGTTGGAGGCTGAGCTCAGGGCCAGCCTGAACCACAAAGTGAGACCCTGTCTCAAAAAACCTTAAAAAAAAAAAAAAGTAAATAAATAAAAAAGAAAGTCCTCATGGTTTTATAATAAAATGAAAAACAGTCAATTACAAATAATTGTTTGCAGTTTGACTATCACATGGAACCAGAACTTACATTCTCCTGGATCAAACATACTTGCTTCTAAGAAGAAAAGGCTTTTGGTTGATTATGTGAAAATGAATAAGAAATGCCAATACAACAGAAACATACTCAGATATTTAAATGCAGTTTCAATAAACTATCTTAAATAATTACTGCACTATTTTCAGAGAGCTGGTTGTATTTGCTTTAAAACAATATGAAGAAATATAGTTTTGTAAGGCATTTGGTTTGCTATGTAATGAACCAAATGTCTTGCTGAAAATTTGGATGAATTCCAGTTCAACAGCCACTATTCATATTTATAGTGACAGCTCATTCTGAGGAAAAAATGTTATTTTCAGATGATTGATATGAACTCAAAGGAGTGTGAAGAACTACAGTGTACTTTGTGCACAAGAGTGGCAGCAGGCTAGCACATCTCTAATTCTGATTTAAAACAAGCCAGGACATTGCCTTTTCCAACATCATTAAGCTTATATTCCACATTAAATTATTTGATTCACTCGAATATCACAAAAGTAAAATGTGCCAGAATTTCAAAACATAAAGTTTTATTTTTGAATTAGATTGGCACATTATATATTAAAACTAATTCCAATATTTTCTTCCTTTAATAAATGGAAACACATTCAGACATATTAATTAAACTTAATTATAAGTGAGTAAATGCTGTTCTCTAATTGTCAAATTTAGACGTGTACCAGGTGATAGGAAATAAAAAGCGCCTGTCATAGAAGTATAACATTAAAACTTGACATTGAAAACACAGGGCTTTAATTTTATTGGATAAAAAATAAGCCTTAATGTAGATTAATGGCAAAATTTTTCAACTTTTTCCCATTTAGATTGTAGTGATTTGGCATGTATACATGTATACATTTCTTAATTGTATTCCCACAAAGACCAATTAGTGTTTTTCCAACCTGAATGTATTCAAAGGAGAACACTTATACAACCATAAGGGCAACTTTTAAAAATTGAGTTTTTTAATAATATAGTTGCAGCAAACAGAATAATTTTATTGAAATATATCTAAACATTTTTCTAGCAGATGTGATCTCCTTTAAAAAGTCTTGAAGAGGTTTTGTATTTATTCAAATATTTTATGTATTTGACACATAAGCATGGTTGAACCTTTTATTGAGAACCCTAATTATCCAAGATCACTATATTAGTTTCGGCAGCTAGAAAAAAAATCTCACAATAAATGGTTTTGTAAGACATTTGGTTTGCTACATAATGAACCAAATGGCTTGCTGAAAATATGAATGAATTTGGGTAAAATCTGATTTATAAGGTGTACCTTATAAAGACAGAAATTTGTGTCCTAAAGCTCTGGAAGGTGAGAAACTTGACATCAAATATCTGGTAAATCCTGATGGAAGATTCACTTTCTCACAGGCGACCATAGTCTGTGAAGCAGGCTGAAGGAATTGCTTAGGGATCTTTTCTGTAAAATCTCTAATCTCTCCCTGAGGGCACCTCTCACATGCCTAAATAAACACCCAAAGGTCCTACCTCATATTGCTACAAAATTGGGGCTAATATTGCAAGACATGAATTATGAATAGACATAATCATTCATTCCATTGCAGGTTCTGTGAAGATTATATCGGCCAGAAATCAAAAAATAACATAGGTCAAGAAATTTTCTGTGCACGTGCTTTCACGAATCAATGTGTTTTCCTTCCACACACCTGACAGGAAATTCAAATTCACAGTCTGCAAAATTTAATTGAAAATATAAAACTGTACTTAGTTGTAGAGTAGGCTTGATAAATGTGTCCAAAATTAATTCAAGTATATATTCATTTGCCTCTTGGAGAAATGCTTTCATTCTCTTGAATAATGTTACTGTTTAGTGGTGGAACTAAACCTCAGGCTCTAGGTTTACTGCCAATGATATTTAATGGATAATAACTCTTTGTGCATTCTTTGCAACTCATTAAAACTCATTTAGTTATTTTCTTCCAAAAATCACGTCAGAATTTGACCAGAATGGCTTTTATGCTGAAGGTCTCATTTGTTGACCACATTAGGTAAAAAACAAAGGCAATACGACCTCTCACAAAATCAGGTCGAATTAGTAAAATGAAAGAAACCAAGAGAGAACCACATTATTGCTTTTCTGAATAGTAAGTGCTATTTTTGTCTTCAATGAGTGTGAAATTGTCCTTTCTAAAAATCTTAAGTTTATATTTATGTAGGTCATCATCTCAGTGGAACATTATTAAATTATTATATTTAATAGTGAGAAAAGAAAGAACATTATTAAAGAGGAGAGTTTTTCAAAATGAAATAGTTATCCATTAATACAACAATCCACATGAGATTAATCTTAGTTTATTCTTAGAAATGTATAATATCTGACTCCTACACATTGATGTGACAGACAGTTATGTTGAAATATGAATGTAGGAATCAAGAAATTGGAAGAACAGCTTCAGAGCTCATCATTGAAAAAAATCATAAACCACTGATATTTAAAGATCCTGCTAATGGATAAATTACATGAGTTTAAATGTCTAGAGCTTCCAATTTGATGTCCAGTGATTTACAATACATAAGTTCAGTATTTTAACTTTCGAGTATGTGAATCATTTTGCTTTTTACATTGTTTGAAATCATTATTTTAGTATCTAAACAGAGTGATCCTAATTCATGTGTTGTGTTTGTCATCATAGCACTCATTCTCCAACTTATCAACACATAACACTTTCTTATCAGTGTGTAAGCCTAATTAAAATAATCATCAATGCTAAGTTACGTTTTGTTCCTCAGTACCTGAACATACTTATCATAAATTCATTTATTCTTTTTCCCTTTGGCTGATGTTTATTGACAAACCTTACTCTATGTATTCTGAGCTTTAGATCCATGAAAAGCAGCTCAGGAATATGACAAGGAAGAAAAACTAGCAGAGCATGTAAAAGCTCAATGAGAAACAGAATATTTAACGTGAACTCTGAAAACCAGATTCAATAGATGGTGAGTTATATTTGCTATACGAAGACTTAAATTGTGTTGCCAGCACCAATGCACTAACAGAGACCAAATGCCATCGACCTTGGCAATGTCTGTTGGGAAATATAGTCACCTCTAGTGAAATTAATCTCATGTTGATAAGGTAAAATGTTGTTTCTTCCTCAGAAAGAAGACTTATTTTGGATTCTGTCACTTACAGTATGTTTGGGGCAGAAAAACTGGTGACTGTTGCACTGTGGGCCTAAAAATAATCTCATTTAGTGTTTGTCACAGTAATTCAATCACAGAGCATCAGTGCAGTGAGGCGTTCTGGCAATATCTGCTCTTTTAATATCCTTCTGAGTCTACAGTAGAGACATCTTTAAGACATCTCTTACAGTACGTGTGGTCTCTTATCATGAATTTTTGGGAAAGTATTTTATTATTTTCCCTATGTGTAGATATTTGAAATTTCTGTTTTCACTTTAAGATTAATATATTTAATGATATTGTCATTTTTATTAACATCTCAAGCAGGAGACTCAAGAAAATGAAAAAGGCAAAATACTGAGTTTTAAGATTTTCATTATTTAAAAAAAATTTTAGAACTGTTATAGATTGAAATAAAATCTGTGAGGTCATTACAGAGATTCTAATATACCCTACATAGATAATCTAATATTACTGACATTTCATGCTAATGTTATTGCTCACAGTTGGTACTTTTTATTAACAAAATTCCATACTTGATTCAGAATCTTTAAATTTTCCCTAAGATAATTTTCCAATCTAAATTTCTATCCGTTATATCAGGTTACATTCAGTGATCACAAATGTCAAGCAGTTTTTTCACTATAATAGAATCAGGGTTTTCTTTTTTTCTTTTATTTTAATTGAAATCTTTATTGGTACGTTACATATACACATCATGATTGCGTTCAACAATGAGAATTTGCACCAGTATAAGACGCAACTTAATTCTCATTTTTTCCCATAGCCCTACCCACTGTACCACCCCACCCCCTATATACACAAATGGTTTTCTTTCTTTTTCGTTATAATTTCATTATTTTTCCCCCTTCACCATATTTTGCTTTGGGTATTTTCTATTTCACACGCTTTTCAATTTGAAAAGTATTGGTGAGGTATTCCTTAGAATGTTGAATGCCTGGGACTTTTCTAATATTTTCCTCTGATTATAAAGGATCTATGAGTATTTGAGAAGAAAACAAATGAGATGAAGCATTTTTCTCATTGTGTATGAAAATATTTTTTTAGTGACATGAAACAAAGGAAATCATCATCCCAATTTATGTATAATATACCTACTAAAATTACAGAAATGGAAGAGTTAAATAGCATCATTAATAAGAACATGGAGTAAATAGCCTATACATATACTGCTAATGAGAGGATAATTTGGTAGAACTAATTTGAAAAAAAACATTTAATAGAATCTGATAAATGATGGAAGTTATTAGACCTATATAGGTACTCAATAGAAAACTATTTATATATTCCACCCAAAATAAAACTTACAAAATATATAAAAATATCATTTAAAATAGTGTAAACTTGAAACTACTAAGAAATTTCCTGCAGAAGAATACAAGATTGAATTGTGGTTTGCTCACAGAAAATATACTCAAAATACGATTTCAAATATAGTAGTTACTGGCCATTTGCTAGTAGTTAAACTTTGATAAAATTCACTACAGATTCATAGTTATGTTAACCATTTTTAAGTGTTCAATAGCCACAGGTTACCCTGGATATAGGATCTTACAGAATACACATGAGTATAAAAGTGTATAATAGTTTCTGCATTATCAAAGTCCTGGCCCATGAATATTGAGTATGAATGACCTAGATATATATCAGATATTGAGAATGAAAGTAAATATTGCCTTGAATATACATACTTGTAACCTATATGGTGACTTTACAATAATATCTCCAAGCTGGTGAGGTGTATGTGCACCAGTACACAGAAGATTGCTTATTAATGGAGGAGTTTGTGACAAACAGAAGCAAAGGAGGTTTCTGTCACCCTGTTTTTGTTTCTTAAGTGCTGGTTGTTGGGAAATGCTCACTTGGAGAAAATTTCATCACAAGAAAGCTTACAATTCATGTTCCTCTTTATAAGGTTTTTGCTACTTCAATGGAGCATTCATAAGTAGAAAACATATCTCATCAAAAATGCACAAAGCTAAAACAGGAGGATGTGGACATATTCCACATGCATAACGAACAGAAAAACAATACTCTTACCACACACGCAAAAAAAAAAACTGACTTGAGAAAGTAATCCAAGGAGTTGCTGAATAATCATCTACTCATAGCACTAAAGATGGCACAGATAGTATTTCCTTTTGAGCGAAGCTGCTAGATCTTCTTCAAGTTGTACCCAGTTCTCTGCTTCTCACTAATGGCTGTACTGAAAAGCAGTATGCTGCATTCATTAGCATAAATCATTCTTTTCAGAGCTAATTCACAGTTATCGTTCCTGCCTTCCTGCTGGACAAGGACGCAGACCAAGCAAAAGGCTCTCATATGGCCATAGTGCTGATCCACATTTTAAGCTCTTCAAATTCAGAGCTCTTCTACAGGGATAGTAGATATTACTGAAAATATCACCAATGATGAACATAGGTAATGCCAATTTTTTAAAAAATCAAATCTTAATTGGTACATTATGAATACACATCATCATCACATTCAACATTGAGAGTGTGTAACAGAATATGACACGACATAATTCTCATTTTTCCCTTCTCCCTTTGCCCTACATCCTCACCCTCTATATACATAAGCTTTATTTCCTCTTTTTCTTTATTACTATCACATTCTTTTCCCCCTCATTATTTAACCCTAAACCCTCTTTCCTTTTATATGTATGTATGTGTATATATATATATATATATATATATATATATATATATATGTTTTTTGAGACAGGGTTTCGCTTTGTGGTTCAGGCTGGCCCTGAGCTCAGTCTCCAACTCACATCACAGCAATCCTCCTGCCTCTGCCTCCCGAGTGCTGGGATTACAGGCGTGAGCCTCCATGCCCGGCACTGTGGTATGTGGTACTGGTTGCTGCTGGGCGTGAGTCTCCACACCCAGTATGGTATGTGGTTACCGGGGAATCGAACCCGAGCCCTTGTGCTTGCAAGACAGGCGCCGGGACCACTGAGCTAACTCCCCGGCCCCTCCTTTTAAATATTTTCTATATCACAATATCAACTATATGTACTAGAATTCATTTACATCTTCATTTTCTCATACCAGAGAAGAGATATGATATTTACAAATCTGTGCCCTATTTATTTAACTTTTGAGGATGTCCTGAAGGTACATCTGTTTGATTATGAATGATTTAATCTTATCAATTTTAATGGCAGGATAATACTCCATTCTATAAAAATGCCACCTCTTTTTTATCCAGTCTCCAGTCGATGGACATTTGGATTGTTTCTAAGATTTAGCAATCACAGACTGAGCTGCTATAAACATGGATGCACATATGTCCCTGTGATATGAATCTATTAATTTTTTTGTGTACATACCTAACAGGGCAATGCCAATTTCTTTATCATATCTGCTTTTGATGAAAACTGCCTTGATCATGACTTTAAATACTTCAAAAATACTTTTGTGATTAATTTTATTTCCTGTTTAATGTGGCAAAATAAAAATACAAATTGGTATATGAAACTAAAAAATGTATTCATTATGTTTATAGAAATCTAGCATATCAGTCAAGTACACATAAAAGCCAAAGGACAAGATGTAAGAAATATGGTTAATTTTAATATAAAAAGTCTATGAAATATGTCTCAGAAGTGTGAGCACAATTGTTATAAGAAGTAATAAAATAATATATATGTATATATTTTAATTTTCTTTTGAAGATGGAACATGAACAAGTCCATAGCTCAAAACATTTGTAGAGAACTAAAATAAACAGACAAGTTAAAAAAAAAAACACACAAATGAACATTCTGAATAAGTGTAGGGAAAGTACATACTAGACATATATTTTAGTAATGCTGAAATATGAATTCATATGTATAAATCATAAATAAATATAAATGTTTGGACAAATAATGAGGAACAACTAGCTACACAAAAGTAATGAAGCTAAAAGCACCATTTTTTTTAAATCTTTATTGGTTCATTACATATACGTATCATGATTGCATTCCATAATGGGGATTTGTACCAGTATAAGATACAACTTAATTCTCATTTTTTCCCATAGCCCTACTCACCCTACCTCCCCCCATATACATAAAATTTGTTTCCTTACTTTTTTGTTACAATCTCATCATTTTTCCCCCTTCACCTATTTTACATTGAGCATCTTCTATTTCACAATATATAACATACAATTCTAAGACTCATTTACATCTTTATTTTCACATAACAGAGAAAAGATGTGATATGTACCTATCTGTGTCCTATTTATTTCACTTATGAGGATATCCCCAAGGTATGTCAATTTAAGTAGAAATGATTCAGACTTATTATTTTTTATGGCAGAGTAAGACTCTATTCTGTAGAAGAATCACAGCTTTTTTATCCAGTCTCCAGTTGATGGGCACTTGGGTTGTTTCCAAGATGTAGCAATCACAAATTGGGCTGCTATAAACATGGGTGCACATATGTCACTGTGATATGAGTCTTTTAATTCTTTTGTGTATATACCTAGCAGGGCAATGGCTGGGTCAAATGGGACCTCCAATCCTAGCTTTTTGAGGAATCTCCAAAAGTTTGGAGATTGGGTTGTATGAGTCTACAGTCCCACCAACAGTGGAGAAGGGTTCCTTCTTTTCCATGGCCTTGCCAACATTTGTCGTTGGCTGAATCTGAAACAGCAGCTGTTCTATGTGGAGTGAGATGAAATCTCAGTGTTATTTTCATCCGCATCTCATGAATGACTAATGATGTGGAGCATTTCTTCATATGCTTCTTAGCTGCTCTTACTTCTTTCTCTGAAAAATATCTGTTCATTTCAGATGCCCGTTTTTGAATTGGATCTTTAAATTTGGGTGGACTGATTTTTTCGAGCTCTTTATATATTCTAGATACTGGTCCTTTGTCGGAGGAACAGCTGGTAAAGATTTTTCCCCACATTGTTTGTTGCCTTTTTGCACTGTTGGTGGTTTACTTTGCTGTGCAGAAGATTTTTAAAAGAATGAAGTCCCATTTGTTGATTTCTTCAGCCAATTCCTGTGCTATAGAAGTTTTGTTCATGAAGTCTTTCCCTAAGCCAATATCTTCAAGAGTTTTTCTTAACCTGTTTTGCAACAGGTTTAGAGTATCTGTTTTAATATTTACTTCTCTTATCCACTTTGATTTTAGCTTGGTACATGGTGAAGAACCACTATTGTTAAAATGGCTATACTCCCAAAACTACTCTACAGATTCAACGTAATCCCAGTTGAAATCTCAACAGCATATTTCACAGATCTAGAGAAAAAAATCCAAATTTTCATCTGGAACCATAAAAGACCTAGAATAGCCAAAGCAATTCTAAGCAACAGGGACATGCTGGGGGATATTACAACTCCGAACCTGAAACTATACTATAAAGCCACCGTGATAAAAACTGCATGGTACTGGCAAAGTAACAGGCCTAAGGATCAATGCAGTAGACTAAAAGATCCAGAAACTACTCCAGATACACTGAGCCACCTCATCTTTGACAAAGGAGCCAAAACTCCTCAATGGAAGAAAAATAGCCTCTTTAACAAATGGTGCTGGAAAAAATGGGCTTTACCTTGCCAAAAGCACCAATTATTAAAGGGTGATTAAGAGTACAAATTCATAGTTTTTAATCACAAATTAGGTATATATTTATATTCATAAAGATAATGGCCATTGAGGATTGCACAATATGTAAGTCTGTTTTCAATTTCTAATTAAATAAGAAGAAAATCTTTTTTTTTTTCTTTTTTCTTTTAATAATGTGTTGGGTAAAGAAATGGTATGTGTAACTTTTCAGTTCAGAGTACATTTGTATTAGGAGTTAGTGTGATTTTCTTTTACTCGGTCCTGTGAGATCTCTAGATCACTTGTTTTCTTTTACACAAATGCCTATAAAACAACCTTCCCAACAGCATCTATGTTCTACACACTCTCAGCGAATCAGCTAGTTCATGACCATGGCTTAACTGTCAGTCTGTGAACTTCTACCTGTTCCTCCTTCTCTGGAAGTGTTAGATTTCCTACCTATCAACTAGGGTGATAATAACAAACACTTGAAAAATTCATCTTATATAACCAGATAAATATTTCTATTGAACTCAAAATTAACACACCCTTAAGGCATAGGTTCACTTTTTGCCTAACCAGAGTGAGACAAAGTTCATTTAAAATTATAAATGCCATGAACAACAATGATTAAATCCGGATAATTTAACTGAAGTCTTTGTAAATAAACTCCCTTTCAGGCAACTCAATCAATAGTAGTCACTTTAATATATATGGTTTCGTACAATAATCATCAAGTATTCTATTGTAAAACCTATAAGTATTAACATAAGATCTATATTGATCACAGATTTCCATTTCTTTTTACGAATATAGTCTGTTTATTATTACTTGTTTCTCATAAAATTATAGAGCATGAAGTAAAATTTAGTTGTTTGAAGTCTCAATAAAAGTCACTTCTCAGTAGATGCTTTTAAAAAGCAGGCGAATCAACTTCATATTTTAAATTATATTTCAGAATAAGCATTAAGGTAATTTCCTGTTGCTTGCCAAAAGTAAATTTGAAATTTGTATAGTAAATTGATGTTAGAACTACAGCTAGACTTATCAATTTACACTGTCACTAGAACAGTTAAAAGACTGCAACCCATAAAATATTCCTAGGTCCATTAACAAATTGGTGCAGCTTTTTCAGTAAGAATCCAGACCAGTTAAATAAATGTCTTTTTAGCTGAATATAGTGTTATCTTTCATTTACTACCTTTGCTATTTCTCTGTTAGACACGGTAGTTGATGCCAATAAAATAATTTTATTAATTATTACTATTTGATTGTAGATATGATGGAGCACCTGATTAGAATATGCAGGTGCCTTAGTCCTGACATTTCATTCTTGTAACATTGTTAATTAATAAAAATGAATTAAAAGGAAAACAACTTTTCTCAAATGATGTCACTTATTCAGAAAAGATGAATATTAAAATTATTTTCATATATCAATTTGAAATCTTGCTCTAGTTAAATGTGAATTTAAATCTTGAATACTTACTTTCCTCCAAGTCATATAAACAGAAATAATAACTTTAGCTTATGAAAAAATGAGAAATTATTTTTCTAGATGAGTAGATCACGTATATATGTATTTACAATTACAAAATAACGAAATTATATTTATTCTTTGAATTTAACATTGAGATATTAGCTGTAGACTCAATCATTGAAGACTCAATTATTGTTGAATATTTAATTAACATATTAACATATTAAGTTTTAACGTATGTAAATGTTCCATATAATTCAAAACTTTATTTCTTAAAAATAAATCAAAATGGGAAGTAAGAGAATGTGATGAAATTTTAAGGAATTTGAATTGTATAATATATATTTAAGAAATTTCAGAAACCTACTACTTCTGATATATAGTTGTTCTTTTTGATTTCACAGATTAATAGCTTATTAATGTTCCTGAAAAAAATTTAAAATATAGGAATATAAATATTCAAATATAACAAGCACATTCACACAGCTTTAACTTCTGGGCAGAATTATTTGTGGTATGTTTTGACATTTATCATTAAAAAGATTATTTTGTATTGTAAACTATGAAGTATCTTTATTGGTAAATACAAAATTTTTCATCTTTTTCAAATATGTAACTGAATTATTTTACCTGTGGGACTGACTAGCCTGGGTAGAAATCACTATATTTTATTATACACTGCTTTTAATATCAAGGTTGCCATTTTCATTAAAAGTTTGACAAATATCATATAAAATTTAATGAAAATTGAGAGAATACTTACTTGAACTTCTTAAACTGCTATAATTAAAAATGGATAAAATGTAATGTATTATATATTTAAACTGATATTTAAGTGGCGTTATCAATTCCAAATATTTATAACCAAAGCACAGTATGTAAGTGAAACACTTATGTGAAGACACAAGAATATTAGGTTGTCTGTAGATATCACAGTAAGTAAAAGGTTCTTAGTTCAAAACAGGGTCAAACTGGGAAGAAGCAAAAACAACTCAATTGTTTGGGAGCAAGTTCAGCAGTGGGAAATGAGGTGAGGTAGTTTTATTAGCAGAAATTACAACATAATTCACAGAAGCAATAATCAAATGTGAGAACTTGTTGGAAATAGAAACACTTGTTCTAGTTGATGGTAAGAAACAAACTTTGAGAAATAAAATTTTGGAAGGTTTCAATAAAAGAAGAGAAAACAGACAAATCAATAAACTAAAGTACAAGATCTCTGGGTTAGTCCAGGTCAAGACATTATTGGTCCAGAAATGAAAGTTGGTCAGACAGATGATACGCAGTTTTCCAAAATATAGTCTCCATTATGAAAAAAAAAAGTAAAAATATTCCAATACTTAATTAATTGAGACAATATAAGATTAATACATTACCTTTGCCTTGTATAATTACAAGAGATGCTTAAAGTGTTGGTCACTAGCTTCAAGACACTTACAAGATGCAAACTGCTAAAGTGTGTACACATTTTTTATTAGACTCTGTATTTAAAGAATACAGTAGTTTTGGATAAGGAAAGATAGCCTCTATAACAAATGGTGCTGGGAAAACTGAGTTTCAACCTGTCAAAGACTAATGCTAGACCTCTCTCTCTCTCTTTCTCTCTCTGTGTGTACATATATATGTATATGTGCGTGTGCGTGTGTGTGTGTGTGTGTGTGTGTGTACTAAATTAAAATCAAAGTGGACTAGAGACCTAAACACTGAAACAAAAAAACAAAATCTACTGCAAAACAGGTTAGGTAGAATTCTTGGAAACACTGGATTAAAAACTTTTATGAACAAAAGCTCTATACCATGAGAACTAGCAGAAGGAATCAACAAATGGGATCTTATCCTATTAAAAAGATTTTTCAAAGCAAAAGAGACCACCAGTAGAGTGAAAAGACAACCAATAAATTGAGAATTTTTACCAGGTTTTTCTCAGACATAATGCTGCTATCTAGAAGATATAAAAAGTTTACCCTACCGAATTAAAGAGCCAGTTCAAAAATGGGCATCTGAAATAAACAAAAACTTTTCAGAGGAAGAAGTAAAAGCATCCAAGAAGCATACCAAGAAATGTTCAACATCACTGGTCATTTAAGAGATGCAGAGGAAAACAACACTGAGATTTTATCCCATTCCACAAAAAATGGCTGCTATCTAGAAATTTACCAGCGAAAAATGCTGGGAGGCTGCAAAGAGAAAGGAACTCTTTGCACTATTGATGGGAACGTAAACTAACACTACCCCTGTAGAGATTAATGTGAAAATTTCTCAAAAAAATTGGATTAGAGGTTCCATTTGACCATACTATTGCTCTTCTAGGGATATACATAAAAGAATTAAAATGTTTCTGTCACAGCAACATATGTGCAACCATGTTCATAGCAGCTCAGTATGATAACTAAGTTTTGGAAATAAAACAACCTGAGAGCCCATCAGTTAGAGATTGGATAAATAATTTGTTTTCTTTTTAAATAAAATAAAGTATTGCTCTGCCAACTAGAATAATAAGTTTGAGTAATTTATACTCAAATGGATGTACCTTGAGGACATACTAATAAGTAAAATAAATAGGTCACAGGTGTGTAAATACCATATCTTCTCTCTGGTTTGAGAAACTGAAGATGTAAATGAGTTCTAGAACGTATAGCGGATATTGTGAAATAGAACATATTCAAAAGGAAAAGAGGGGTAGGAGTAAGTAATGCAGGGGGAAATGTGATGGGTTAAAAAAAGGGAAACAAAGCTTATGTAGGTAGGGGATGGGTTGGTTGTGTGGTTGGCAGGAGAATAGGAAAAAATGAGAACTAAGTTGTGTCATATACTGACAAATTCTCAATGTTCAGTGTAATCATGATGTGTATGTATAATGTGCAAAAAAGCCTCAATTGGAAAAAAAAAAGATAAACTAAAACTGTCAGACTATTAATGGTTTCTACTAAAACAACTGTTTTTCTAAACTCTTTTCACAACCAACAGCCACATGGACTATTTTGCCATATGTACATGGGAAAAGGGGAGAATGAATGTCTGGGTTATGTTTATGCATTTCCATCTTTTCCATGCCATTTCTTTATTTGTTCATGTTTCTGTCATTTCACTGAAATCTTAGATCTAGTCTATATGAAATTGAAGATTTTAGGTAGGTAGTTGTACATATGATTCTAACTCATGAAGAGACTGTTCAAGAGCTATAAGTAGAATGATATCATATTGGTAAATATTAATGATCTCAAATTAGATGAAGTCTGCTGCACAGTGTACCTAGAACATAGAGACAGCTCAAGGGCTGATTCATGCAATTACTTATAATTTGGACCTGGAAAGAAACCAAAAAAAGAATTTTATAAAGTATGTTTTCATGTTGCTATATTTTCAGGAGGATAAGTATGCCTTACTGTACTTTTATTTGTTGTCTGATTGATCATCACCCTGTGTGTAACTGAGGAAGACTCTAGCTCAGAGCTAAGCTTGAATGTGGAAGGCACAGTGCCCCTAGTGCCCCATTTGTTGTAGTCAGAAATCACATACCCGGTTGTCCTATGCATCCCCATCAAATAGTGTGAATGCAGCAAACTTTGCCATAGCTAGGAACCATATCATGGGGAACAGTGGCAGAAAAAGGGGGCAGGGACCAGATATTGAGCTGGAAGTTGTGCCTCTGTCACACACACACAAACACACTTTGCTAAACTATTACATGGCTGTCTATCTCATCACACTGGTAATCGTGATTAATATCCAGTTCCTTGAGGACATACTAATAATTGAAATAAATAGGTCACAGGTATGTAAATACCATATCCAACATGAAAACACACTTTCTAAAATTTTTGTTTTGTTTTGTTTTTCCAACTTCCAAGCCCACTTATTCAAGCTTTGTTTCTGCAACCCACAGAAGATCAGATGGGTGTTCTTTGAATAACACTCTGTAATTAGGTTCTACCCACATGGATGGTCTGAGCCCAGGGGGACCAAAGTCTGATGCCATGGAGCCAGGCTCACCCCTACCGTGGACACAAAAATTTTGCACTGTCTCCAGAGGTGCAGGGAAATGTCTGAGCAACTCATCTCAGGCTGGTAGGAAGGTATGGCCAGAGAGAAGTCAGTCAGAATGTCTCAAATCTGCGTGGTGCACATTAGCAGATATCAACTCTACTGTTTGTATTGCAGAGTAGTTTTTGTAAGATACAATGCTGAAAAATAAAATAGACTTGCACAAATGTAAATTATAAATTTGTTGATAAAATACTAGTGACATCTTATTTCAAGCCCTTATCTGAGATTGTATGTAACATTTTTACATTTTTTATTCTATCTTTTTATTGTTCAACCTTTTCCTTCATCTTTCCATCAATTTTAACTGACACATTGAAATAAACAGAATCCAGATCTTCTGTTTTCCTTTTCCTTGTTGTTAATTCAACAGATATCTTGATATTCCAGCAAAATAATCACATTGCAGGTCCTGTGACTTAGTAATTGTGTTTAAGTTATGAAATTTACTAACTTCTGGAGCAGACTTTATTAATATGAAAAGGAAAATTTTCTATAAATAAGAATTTGTCAATACTCCTTTATGAATGACTATTATTTCATGCTCTGTATTTTACAAGTAAAATGTTATCAAAATACCTCATCTTCTGAAATGAAGTTTTTCTGTGTCTAGATAAAGTTTTAAATAATATATAGGCAACATTAATATTAAAATATAAATTTTGTTAAACAAAAAATATTTCCCAGTACAACAGAATTGGGTCTGTCTTATTTTTGTCACTGTATATATGTTTAGAAAAAATAATACTTGACTACATCTCTGTGATCCTTCCATTTTATCGTTTAATATTTGAATCTTTTGAAAGGCTTTTTAAGTTCTATTAGTTTAATTAGAATTATTTGCCATGTGTGAGTTCCCTGGAGAGAGCTCTTTATATAACTTAAAGACTGACATTAATATCTCAGTACTGTCTCTAATATGTCACCTTCAATGTTAAATTGATGGGATAAAGAAAAAATAAAATGAAATGCAAATTTTAAAAACACTTCATCTCATGATGAATGATATTTTCATGTAACTGGAATAAAATAATTTAATACTAAAGTACTCAAATGTTTGTTTTCTTATGTTATATCCCTTAGTCCTGCAGTGTAATTAGCTGCCTGTTGAGCCAAAGAAATTTCCCGGGAAGATCTAGGATGTCCACTAATATTCAGTTACAGAATTGAAATGTCAGTCTATATATCCTCATGATTTTTATTCATAAGTATAATTACATAAGAGTAGATCAGTGAGAGAAAAACTGGCAAAGCAGGAGTCAATATAATGATCTGTTTTTCACGAAACCTTCATTGCTTTCTGGTAACTAGCTAAGCAACTTTAGTAAGGATTACTTTTATGTCTCCAAGATATTGTCCAGCACTCTTAAGAGCAATTTAAATACAGCATTAAGTACATCTCAGCAATGCAAATGCGAATAATATCAAAGCACCATCAAAGGGACACATTATTTCTTATTCCTTATCGCTCACATATTGAAGCACTAACTTTAAAGGAACCCTGCTGAGATTAAACAGTTAATGAAGCCTCCAGCTGCCCCCAAATCACCATTTTTAACAACACAGGGAAAGAACTGAATTTGACATTGAAACACTATTGGAAAAGTGATAAACAGCAGATCAAAAGATTCTTGTGAAGAATCAGACATTTTCCACCCTGGCTTATACATTTTGTGGATACTATTTCCATGTAGAGCTCCTAAGATTTTCAATAAGGCACAAGAGATATGCAAGCAATGTGCAAAAGCATATGAAATGTATTCTGTAATTAATATGTCGTCAACCAACCAGCAGAGGAACAGGGAAGAGTGTCTTCAAGTTAATGGTGGAGAAACCAGTCAGTAATTATTTCTCTTTGAACTCCAGACCAAGAAATCATTTTAATAAAAAATGTGCTAGAAAAATAGAAGGCATTTGAGTAAACTGCAGGAAAAAGAACTTTGCTGTGAGATGTGAAATCGCTGATGCTGTTAGAGAAACTAACTTTTTAAGCATTTTCTGTTCCAGAGAGATGGTTTCCAGCGCAGCCACAGCAGTTTGCAGAGCAATGCGGAGCAGCCCTCCTCAGGTGCTTACTGGTAACTGAAGAAATCTGACTAAGAATGTGAAAATAATTAATGTAAGAGTGAATCTACAATACCTTTAAAAGGTGTCTGGCTTATGTAAAATCACTAAACAAACCACAGTAGGCCATATCCCCAGAGACTCAACACAGCTTCCAGAAAGTCTGGCAAGCTTTACATCTTGGCTAGTGGCCAAGGGACTTAATGCAAAAATGAGACAGGCATGATTTACTTTTGTGCAAAGCTAGACAAACTAATTCAGGGAAACGCACAGAGATCATCTGGAAAACAGGCACCAGGTAGAGACAATATGCCGTTTGAAAGCCAAAAGTCAGACAAATCAAATACAAAGTGTCACTAATTATGTTATCTCTTTGTTATATGATGCAATAAAAGGAAGAAAGAAAGGAAGGAAAGATAGATACTGTAATCAGACATAAAAAGATTTCAAATCAGGAATTTTTTGACATTTACCAAGTACTGTGTCAATTGCTTTCTATTGTTTAATTTTCACAATACTTTGTGAAATATACTATGTTATTGTCTGACAGAAAGGAAAACTGAGTTGAGTTTTCCCACAATTCTGTGCATGTCTCCTCCAATTTTTGGTAAATTCCAAAGGCCTTCATCTCCAGCTAGGCTCACATCTGTCTCCAAAATTGTCCTTGGCTCTTCAGTGTCATAGTCCTTCCCTCTCTTTGTGCTAAGTGCATTTAATGACACCACTTCTTTCAAGTCTCTTCACTTCTTTCAAACCCTTATGCTATCATCACCCATATTGGTATATTCAAGAATATGTTCTGTTAATTTTTCCATACCACTATTACTTATTTTTTTCTAGATAATTTTATGATGTAGTGTACCTGTTCAACCAAATTCTGCACTGAATTTTTATGAGAAAGAAATGAAAGCTTGTTGGGATATTTTAAATATTTCATTTAAAAGAAGGCAATTTTTATCCATGCAACCTTTTCTTGGCTTCTACTGATATCAGGGAAAATGAGTGGAACTATTGAAAAATTACTGAAGAGTAACAGATTTTGTAACATTGTGTTTTATTCTTTCATAAAATCAGTTCTAGCAATTTTTTTTTTTTTTTTTTAGACCAGGTTTTGCTCTTTGCAGTTTAGGCCGGCCCTGAGCTCAGCCTTGAACTCAAAGCAATCCTCCTGTCTCTGCCTTCCAAAGGCTGGGATTACCGGCCTGAGCCACCACACCTGGCACTGTGGTGTGTGGTTCTAATTGCTGGTGAGCGTGACTCACCTCACCCAGCACTGTTTTATGTGGCTACAAGGATAGAACATGGGCCCTCTCACTTGCAAGGTGGGAGCCAGAACCACTGAGCTAAATCCCCACGCCACAAATTTTTATATTCATGTGCTATTTCAATTTGAGTAAATGCCTTCACCATTTTTCATGAAATGATTCAAAGTACTTGTCCTAACATTAAATATTTTCCATTATACACAATTACATTTTTCTTTCTTTCTTTTATTCATTCATTCATTTTTAGTTTCTTTTGAGACAAAGTCACACTATGTAGTTCTGGACTACAGGGCTGGTTCTAAACTCACTATGTAGCCTAGGCAAACCTTAAATTCTCAGCTATCTTTCTGCCTCTGCCTCTCAAGTGCTGGGATTACAGGTGTGAGTCACCACACTGAGCATTGTTCTACATGGTACCGAGGATCGAACTGGGGACCTTGTGCTTGCCAGGCAGACACTTGAACCACTGAGCTAAATCCTCAGCCCAAAATTATAATTTTTTAGATAATAGTAATATGTTCAAAAGATGTTTCATTATATCTCTGACATACTATACTTGAGAAGTAAAGAATTAGCTATCAATTCAGCAAAAATAAAAGAGAAAGATTTCAGGAAAAATTTCAAGATTTTTTTGCATGTATCACTTCAATAATATTCATCATCAAATATTAGATAAGAATCCAAGAGTTTGGTTTTGAATTGTCATTTAAAGATTTAAGAAAGTGCATGGAAAATGTGTGTTTATATACACCAGTCAACATTTCCAATGAATAAAAAGAAAATAGTGTATTGAATGAAATATAAAGGTTAAGTAAAACTATAAATATTATGGCCTATCCAAAGTATTTTAATAGAGCAAATGACTTTTGACTTTTACATTAGATACTATACATAGTAATTACACAAAGATCATACACCTTAGCAAATAATTTTCAAACTTTTAAAGCAATTCTCAATTCTACAATATGATTTTAGGCTTTCATTGTTTAATATATATTTTATTTAATATCAAATGATTGATGTATTAGTTTCCCATAAAACTACATCTTCTAGCATTTCTGCTACTTAAAAAATTTAAAACATACTTCTAATCAAATTTACACAGGTAACCTTTAAGAGTTTAAGCAGGTTAATTTTTAATGCCATTTATATTTGAAAGGTGCTCAAAATATTATACTATTAAATATTTAATAACATCATTACAAAAAAATTTTAAGTAATTCCAGTCCAAACCCTAGAGGCTTAAGGTTCACCACTTCTGGATCTCAAAAACCTAAAAAAGTCCACCGAGATTACTACATTTTTTCATAATTTAATAATGCTGCTTAAGTTGTTGCTAGCTTTGCAAAAATATAGTGTAATAGCACAGATGTGGCTGTTAATTAAAAAGTCTCTTGTGAGAGCTAATGGGTTCCTGGGTGATGTTTTGAGCAAGATTATGTCATTTGGAAAAAAAATTCTGCGTACACAAAATCTTGAACTTATAAACACGATGTGCCGAGAGACCACTGTTTAAATTCCTAACTACCTCGCAAAGGGGAGAAGCTGGCGGTAGCCGGCTCATCAGCCTTAAGCTTTCCCTATTTTCCATACTTGAACCACATTGCTGCCAGTGTCGAGGTGTATATTTAGCTTTTGAAAATATGATTCTGTTATTTTTAAAGCTATGCAGTTAACTGTATAGGGAACATATACCTTGGTCAGTTTATATTCAAAAAGAGGAAATAATTCAAATAAAATTACCTCTAGAATCAATTGGATCTTACAATAAATAAAAATACAAGGATATAAATAAATTCTTTAACACTAAAAATAAATTAATATGTCATTCTAAATTATTAGAAAATTATGTAGACTTCAATATGGTCAATCTAACTATTGACTGAGGCAGTGATATTTTATGTATGATGCAACATAAATTATTTTTCTAAGATTATAGAATTTTCCCAGCGACATATTAACCTCACAATGAATGTTACTAGAAGAAAAACTTATATTAAAGAAAACATCTGTGTGAACACATGAGAAGAGAGATGACTTTTGATATTAAGTATACATAGACATCTTTTCTTTTATTTTTTAAAATTACTATTTTAAGGGGTTTTTTTTTCTTTTTTCTTTTTTTTTTTTTGTGCTAAGGATTGAGCTCAAGCTCTTGTGCTTTCAATGCAGGCATGGTACTGTCAGTCAAGAAGCCTCTGAAAAAATTAAAAAAAAAAAAAAAAGGCTAAGCATGTTGCATTAGCATACCCTGAAACAGAAACAAAAGTGTAAAAAGCCATAAAAGAAATCTAAACCAGTAATAATATATTCATATCGATTTCTCAATTATAACAAATGTACTATATTAATGTGAGATTAAAATAGTAAAATCTTCATCCGGAAGATCGTATCCAAATTCATTACCTATAAGTTCTCCACATTCTGAAACTCTAGAACTGTCTGAATAAATGATGTGTAATAAAAGGAAGATAGAATTGAGCAAATAATGAATTATCCTACCTAGTGTTTATCTTCACCTCATTATTCCCACTTGACAAAGTTTGGAAGAACCCGAGTGAGTGTCCTTTTGGAAAAACACATACTGTAGTGGGTCATGGTTTGTTCAGATCCCTGAGAAGTTTATATTGGTCTGAAAAAATTAAGTATACTTTGGAATCAGTTTAATTTTTTGACCCCTCTTGGTCAAAGAACTGGTCAATGATGTAGCTTCCTGCTTTAATAGGATATAATTCCTTCGATATGAAAATGCTTGAATTATAAAACTAGAGGTTCCTTAAATCTACCACCTCCAATTATGCTTTTAGTTGACAGAAAGAAAGACTCTGGAAACACCATATTTCTGCCATTTCACAGCCATCTGAACCTCATGTATTGAAAAACTGAAAAAAAAAATATATATATATATGTTGCCGTTCTGAGCATCAGAATGCTTTAATCCTGCTGAGCCATTGACTTATTGGAATGTAAAACTCATCTCATCTCTAATTATAGAAACATTCATGGAGGATGAAATAAGAAACTTCTGGTAGTAAGGAATTAATAAGCCATGAATGCAATATCTGAAACTTGCCTCGCAGATAGCTCAGGGTCTAGTTTCGCTTTCTCGCTTGCCCTCTTGATTCTATATTTTTTTGCCTTTGACTTAGTAAAGTTAGTAGAAATTAGAGTATAAAGAAAGCTTAGCTGTTCACTTATGATTTAGCAGTACACAAAATGCTTTTTACATTTTCAATATACTCACATTTCTTGATTTATTGAAACTATAATGCTATTGTTCGGTTCAATAATTGGAATATTTATTTATTTATTTTTTTTTTGCAGTACCAGGGATTGAACTCTTGCCCTTGTGTTTCCAAGGTAGGGGCAGTATCACTTAAGATAAACACTCAGCCAATAGTTTAAATTTTAATGAAATGTCATTTTGACATCTTGACCCCACAGTAAATGGCATAGTATTTAAATGTGAAGATTTTCTTTTTGAAAAGTGACTTTGTGTAGCTTACAATTTTCTTTAACTTTTTCATTTTTTATATTTACTTATAGTTACTATAAATTTGTATTATGTTAAGCAGAGAGGTCTTATAATTAAACTTAGATGTAAAGCTTTCATTTAGTTTAGTCACATGTTCATTTGAGACATCAGTATAAAAAACAAAAATTGAATTGTATCTTGGGAGCATATATATTCATTCATTTCTGTTCCAGGGATCAAACCCAGACCCCAGAATTTGCAATATAAGAATGAGAATCCCTGAGTGAATTCCCTGGCTTTCAAAGACTTTTAACACAGTGTGATTCAGTAGTATTCTTTTATACATATTCATTTCCAACACTCTTTAAAAGACATAAATGACACAATTTAAAATGAAAGGGAAGTCAATTATTTATGCAAATATGTTTGAAATAATACTAATTTCAAGACAAAATTCTTCCGTACGAACTTTGACTATGTGTAGCATGTTTGATTAAACATTCATTTTGAAAACCAAAGACTACTAGAGTCTAAAGGTTTTAGGACTGTACATTCATTTCTAGAATAGTGTAGGGGGTCATTTCTTTAAGAGGAAAATACAAACATTTAAAAACCACACAGTAAAGCCTCTGGAGTTGAAAACTAAACAGGGGCATGGTAGTTGTGAATATTCACAAGATTTTTCCAAAGAGAAAAGGTGACATTGTCTGTTAAATGAATGTATAACACCACATTATCTCCAAATAATAGAATTGTTACCCCTATCTTTCTGTTTCCAATAAAAATGACTGGTGATCAATACTGAATTTGAAATGCTTACTTGTTTGGGCAAGGTTCCTTTTTGCAATAAATTTCAGAAGAAAATTAGGGTTAGATATCTGAAGGTGGGAGCCTGGAATGTCAGTTAGGACTGTGGTCTCAGGCTGCTGTTTCATGCCACTTGACAGAAATGAGAAGGAAACAGCAGAAACTAGGAAGGTCAAGGTTGCCGAAGATACATGAGATTCTGTTTTTAGAGAATCCTGGAGAGAGAAGGCTTACAGTTTTAATAACTACAAATCGTATTAGCAGAGAGTTCACAGAAAACCAATGTATATTTTATTTTCCTTATGCGGAAGTAATTCCTGCCTTGCTTAGCAATACAAAAGCAATAGCTGTGGGGCTGATGATTTAGCTCAAGTGGTACCACACCTACCTTCAAAGCACAAGGGCCTGTATTCTATCCCTGATGTAGCAAAAAATAAAATATAAAAGAGAAGTGGCTGTGGGATTTCCTCTGTGTGTTAACTATTCTCCTGATTTGTATACTGTGGACCCTCAAAGTACATTTTAAACAAAATACTCTAAAGAGGTGATAAAATAGGTATAATAACTATCCTCCCCAAATAACTAGACTTATGATTGGTATATTTGAATGATTTAGGAATCTAAGTGTAAGACTTAAACTGTCAAACACCTAGAAATTAATAAGTTTATTTTGAATAGGTAACACATTTTCTATCATCTTTGCAACCAAAACTACAAAAATTATTTTTCTAAGAATATTACAACAGAGTAACTATGTGTTCTATTCAAATGTATATGTGCAAACATATTTCTTAGTATAAAATCAAATCTCATTAGAATCAATTTTGTATTCACAAAATATTTTAAAAGTCTAGAAATAACATTTTTCCTAAAAGAATTAGAAGATTTCTACAAGACTGATCTTTTTTTCTACTCATGTGTGTGAGTGTTTCACACATTCAAATGCAATTATTTTCTGAATGACAGTTTGATGTGGTAGAATTGATACAGAAAACCTAGCCCATGATGACACATGCAGTACATTCACTTCAATGATATTTTTGCTTGGCTCTTAAAAACTTATAACAAAGTTAAGTTTTAAATATTTTTTTTTAAGTGAAGAAGAGCTCAAATGCCATTTCCATTCTACTAGATAAATGGTCATTTCAGATTAATTTTGCTTTTAGTAAAACAAGTAGTACAATTATATAAAGATATTTAATAACAAAACCCAAACAATAGAACTACTCTTAGTTTCATGACAGAAGCAGAGGTGTTCTTTTGGGAAGATCCCTTTCTTCATGTGGGGTACTGGTTGAAACTTTAACTGAAATATAGAAGAACATAATCACATCTCAGGGACCTTGTTTCTCTTTGAGTATCTTACCTGTCAGAGAATTGTCAGTGTTAATAGCGTGTCGTGGCCACTGTCAGTGGCTGCATTTTTCTTTTTTTGTTGTACCTGGGATCAAACTTGGCTCCTTGTGCTCCCAAGGGAGGGGGATTTTGTGATCTCCTGAGGGCCCTTACTTAAGCTCCTGGGTGTGCAGGTACCCAGATCCAGGTTTACAGTTATCACATTCAAATATTACCTGAGTGATGTGCCAATTAGTGTGAAGCAGATCTTGTTTGGGGAACTCTTCATATATGTTCTTTTCTCTTGTTATTTATTAGGATGTATGCTTCCTTCAAACTATGTTATAATTCTATGCACTGTGCCCTATACTTACATCTGAGTCATGAGCTATAAAATTGATGTATGAGGCCGGGGATTTAGCTCAGTGGTTCCAGTGCCTGTCTTGCAAGTGCAAGGACCCAGATTTGATCCTCGGTAACCATATACAATACTGGGAATGGAGACTCATGCCAGCAGCAACCAGTACCACATACCACAGTGCCAGGCGTGGTGGCTCACGACTGTAATCCCAGCACTTGGGAGGCAGAGGCAGGAGAATTGCTGTTATGTGAGTTCAAGGCTGAGTTCAGGGCCAGCCTGAATTGCAAAGTGAGACCCTGGCTCAAAAATAAATAAATAAATACAATAAAATAAATAAAATTGACACATATAATTTCTTGGCTCCATTAAAGAGAAGGTTGTCTCTGGCTTCCCTTCTTTTCATTCTGGTTAATACTGAGTTAAAGGGGCTGAATCAGCAGTACTCACAAGTGACAAAATAGAAGTCATGTGTTGCTAAATGGAAGATAAATAAGACAGCACAAGCTGGATTAAGAGTAAGTGTGGAAATGTCATTCAGTTTCTAGCTGTCAATCTGTAGATACACATATATGAGTTGATTTATGTACTCACTGAAAGACTGCCTGGAATATAAGAGATACATTACAAGGGCTGTGATGTAGCTCAATGGCACAGCACTTGCCTGACAAGCATGAGAGCCTGGGTTTGATTTCCAGTGGTGGAGGAAAGCTACATTACCATTAGTCCCCTTCAATATACCTCCAATTTCTTTGAACCTATGTATTCTAGTATTTTAGTCACTTTCTGAAGGACTTTTCAAAGAACTTTCTGTCTTTCCAAGGTGTGATAAAAAATATGATGACTATAGCTTCCCAGTGCCATATGACAGAAAAGAATATCCATAAGAATATTTCACTATGTCTTCATTTGCCTAATTCACCAAGTCAACCTCTTTTCTGATGCAAAAATGCCCATGAAAAGTCAGCAGATTGAGGACATTGAGGCAGCTACCCCAATGCAAGTGAAGACATTCAGGAAGGGGACTCCCAGAACTGCTTCAGAAAGTGGTACAGATTGAGAGATACATGTGCTTAAAGAAAAGGAGACTCATTATTTTGAGGGAAATTAAAATAGTGTGTGTTGCTTAATGTAATTAGTTACTTTTTAAATTTTATCATATTTTTATGATCACATGTGTTATAGTTAAATGTAGCTAGTTATCCTAAAGAAAGTATTTTCTTTTCTTTTTACTAACCAAGTCTTAAAATATAACATCAATGTTGGTTTTCTGATAAGCACACTGATATTATAGAAGAAAAAAATGAAAAATAACACAAATGAATATTGAGAGTAACTAACAGACTGACACCAAGTTAACAAAACAATATCTGCTGAATTTGAAGGAAAAATTTACAACCAAAATATCCATCCATTTTGAGAATGCAAAGAACACTTACAAGAGGTACGTTCTGAAATTTTACTTTTATACAATATTTTCATGAAGCTAATGGAAATACACTTCAAAAACTGAAAAGCAAAAATGTGCAATCAAGCTATAAGTATTCCTGAAAAGAAAAGGCACCATGACCTCTCCTGATTACAAAAAGAAAAGAAATTTCCTGACAACCCTATAATGGGATACAACAAAACCTGCTCCAATTTGAACTGCAGAAAGACTGTTTCATGATTAATGAATCAAAGAAAAAAAATCGATTGGATAATTTACTTACTGAATAAGTAGTGGATTGCATTAGAAGGGTATTCATAGTTCTCTCAAACCTAAGTTAATAACAACAAACAAATTATTCTTAACTCTAAGAATACTAAGTATTTATCAAAAACAACAAATGTAAACATGACATATGAGGAAAGTTGTGTTTAAGTTTTAGTTACAATCATGAAATATATTCAGTAGATACTGAATTAGAAATAGGGATATGAAGGTATTGGAAGTAGAACTAGGGAGGGAAATAGGCAATATTAGAGCAGCATCCATTTACTTAGGAAGGGAAAATCAGGGACTTATAGAAATGAAGCAATACTTGCTATTCTTGATTATACATCTTATGTGAAATTGATTTTAAACTAAAATATGTGTTAAAAATGGATCCATTTTAAGACTTTTTTCTTACAGTTTTCACTTTTAACCAAAGAAAAGATGTCACAGTAAAAAACAAAAAAAAAAAGAAAGAAAAAAAGTAGGTTCTCAACCAAGAGGATGGGAAAATATTTATGTCAATCAATTTTCCAGCTCTATCATATAATTATTGCCCCAGCAACTCAGTTTAGATCAATGTCTGTCTGAGGTAAGCCAAGGAAAAGAGCTTTATATTGGGCTCACTTTCCACAGATCATTTATCTCAGATTTCCATGAAATGTACCTGTTTTGCAGGAGGAAGAGTGCAAGAGAAGACGGAGAGCTCACGGAATGCATTTACCTTAAACCAAACTATGAACAAAATTTAATCTATTGCTAACTTTTTACTTGAAATTCAGAAAGATATCCACTGTCCATATTAATTTCCTTGTGGTTATCCTACCACTTGTCCCAATGGAAATGATGGAAGGACCTATCTATATTTCTAATTTTCAGGCAATTTTATCTTATTGGATATTAATCAATAATTCTGTGGAGTTGAACAGAGCCTATACACAACCACAACATGAAAATTCACACCTTTTCACACTTTCAGTATTTTTTGTGCATTTCTTCATTTTTTAAATCCTTATTTTAGTCCTTCTGATTCCATGTTTTCCTTTAGAAAAGGTCTTCTTTATTCCTCCTGGTAATGTCACATACTCAGCATATTGCCTTTAAACAACAGCCAGAGTTAACCTCATCAATTTAAAAATGGAGAGTGAGTCACATAATGAATTTATGTCTGTATCTCTGCTACCAAATGGATCTAAAGTGACATCTCAAGGCCTGTTAATGACATTGTCTTATGTAAGGGAATCTGGTAATGGGATCATACCAAATCCAATTATTTAGAGATAATGTTAACACAAATTAAATTAATTAACATTCAATTTGCCCTTCACAAGCCAAAAAAACTAAATAAATAAGAGTTAGTCAAAAGGATGTACCAACAGTAGTGATGAAATATGTTTAGGATAACAGTTTAGAATATGCAAATTGGAAAGTTGACAGAATTAAAGTGGCTGTGTGTTTCAAAAGGCATTTGAAAGAAAGTGATTCTCAAGTCCATCAACGACTGATTTTCCTCAATCACCTGAAGCTACATTAGCCAGGGTGCTCTTCTAGGAATTATATATCCTTTTTCTATTTTCTGAAGAGCTCTTACTCTATTTTTAATTTGTTTTACTTTCAAAAGGACTAAAAAGTCACACCTTGTATGCAGAATTCTTAGCTGTTGTTTATAATGTAGTCATCAATTTCCCTATATAACTGCACTCTCACAGATGTAATTACAATTGTTTTTCAAAATAGCTTTGTATTGTTAATGGAAATGTACATCTCACACTAATCCTTTGACCTTACTGGGAGAAATATTTTAGTAAAAATTTCCTTAAATAATTAGTTGTACTATGCAGAAATGAGTGAAAAATAAGGCAGAGATAATTTATTATGAGTCACAGGCAGTTGCTAAAGAAATAATTTTATCTCAAATGTACATCAAAATGAAAATGTCTGTGGTATAATGGACTTGATCGCTACTGTGTTAAATAATTATCTCTGTCTCTTCCTCTCATTGCATTTCTCTATCATAGTATTTGTTTCTGTGTCATGCAGGCATAATACCAAATAGCAAGGAGAAATATGGATTATTTTCTTCAAATTGCAACATAAAATTTTGTCAGGAACCACTATTCATTTTCCCACATTGTTTGGAGCAACTGATGTACTCCTGACAAGCCTATGTGCAAGAAGCCTAGAAATGGAATACAGCAGACAAGTTCTTATTGTCAAAGATCTTACTTGCTTTCATTTCAGTAGAGAATTAGATAATTAGACACCTACATAAACAAAAGCAAAATAATCCAATAGTTGAGCAAAATATTTCTTGGTGGATGCTAGTTTTATAAAGAAAAGATAATAGAAATTTAAAAGCAAAATGACACAATCTAATTATTTTAAAAATTGCGGCTAGGGAAACAATGAACCCAAGACAGTGTACTATTTACACTGTTTATTTGTTTATTTTACCTGTTTATTTTGCCATCTAGTTTCCTCCTTCTTTTTTATAAACACATTTCCTTATCCTAAATATGTCTGTAATATATTGGGCAAGAGCTAATGAAGACATCTTACAAACTGGAAGATGGGGGCCCACAAACTGGGAAGATGCAGATTATTAAGGAAAATAAGTTTAATTTCCAGTGCACATTGTCTTAAGAAGATAAATAGTTGATACTTAGGATTTCTCAGTTTTATTATCATATGAAAGCCATATTCATTTGTAGAAAATATACTTTGTGATTTTTGTTTTGCATGAACTACCAATATACAGTGTAACATTGTCACAGTGGTAATGGTAATCGTTTACAGCTACAATCAACCACTGGATTGTAACTATAGACAACCAGATTCTTACATGGAGTGTGGACTAAACTGTGAGATTTGGCAGGTTAAGTATATTAAGTAGATTTTTACTTACAATACTTTTAACCACCAATGAATTTATGGTGAAATTACTGAACAATAAGTCAAAGAGGATATGTAAATTCTGTGTTCTTCCTATCTGGAGGAATCCATCACTGGTATTTATTAGCTCCTTACATTACTACTAAAACAACAAATCAAAATGAGTCTTTGCCTATTCAAATCTGCTACACAGAGAAAAGTTGAATAATTTATGATAGGAACTGTTGTTGTTTTGTTGGTCCTGAATATTTGAACTGAAATATCTAATACTGTTGCTTTGGAAGAAATTATCTTATATGTAAAAAGTTACTAGAAAACCAAGGTGCATGAAGTGTAGTTCACCTGAATTTAGATAACAAAGATGATTGCTAAGAAGTAGCTAATAATCAACATAAGGATTTCCATTTAGTGCACATAAATTACTTCATTTTAAATATTTTCAATGGAAAAACATTTCAGGTTCAGTTATTTTTACTTTATTTTTAAATTATCTTTATTGGTACATTATGAATACAAATGATAATCACATTCAATATTAAGAGTTTGTACCAGAATGTGAGATGATTTGATTCTAATTTTTTCCCTTTTCCCCCTTCCCTGCATCCTCCCTTCTCCTATATACACAATCATTTTTTTTTCTTTTTTCTTTATTAGTACCACATTTGTTTTCTCCTTGTTATTTACCTTTACACTCTTTCCTTTTAAATTTTTTCCACTTTGTAATATCAACTATACATACTACACCTCATTTACAACTTCATATTCTTATATCAGAGAAAAGATATGATATTTACACATCTGTGATCTGTTGATTTTGCCTATGAGGATGTCCTCAAGGTATATCCATTTGCATGTGAATAACTCAAATTTATAATTTTTAGTGGCAGAGTAATACTCCACATTATAAAAGAACCACATCTGTTTTATCCAGTCTCCAGATGATGGACATTTGAGTTGTTTCCAAGACTTAGCAATCACAAGCTGATATGCTATAAACATGGGTGCACATATGTCATTGTGAAATGACTCTTTTAATTATTTTGTAAATATGCCTAGCAGAGCGATGGCCAGGTCAAATGGGACTCCAATCCTATTTTTTTGAGGAAACTCCACACTGATCTCCACAGGGGTTGTACAAGTATACATTCCCACCAACAGTGGAGAAGGGTTCCCTTTTCTCTGCAGCCTTGCCAATGTTTGTTGCTGCTAATTCTGACATGGCAGCCATTCTCTGTGGAGTTAGATAAAATCTCAGTGTTGTTTTCATATGCATCTCTCAAATGACTAATGATGTTGAGCATTTTTAATTTTATTTTTATATTTATTTATTTATTTATTTTAGGTTTTTTTGAGACAGGTTCTCTCTTTGTAGTTCAGGCTGGCCTTGAGCTCAGCCTCCAACTCACATCACAGAAATCCTCCTGCCTCTACCTCCCCAGTGCTTGGATTACAGGCATGAGCCACCATGTCAGCACTGTGGTATGTGGTACTGATTGCTGCGGGGGTGAGTCTCCATGTCTAGTATTTTTATGTAATTATCAGGGATCAAACCCAGGCCCTTGCATTTCCAAGACAGGTGCCAGAACCACTGAGCTATATCCCCGGCCCAAGCATTTTATTATATACTTCTTAACTGCTCTTACTTCTTCCTCTGAAAAATATCTATTCATTTTAGATGCCCATTTTTAAATTGGGTCTTTAAATTTTGGTGGGCTGATTTTTTAAAGCTCTTTATATATTCTAGATAGTAACCCTTTATCTGAGAAACAAGTGATAAATATTTTTTCCCACATTGTTGGCTGCCTTTTCACTCCATTGTGCAGAAGGTTTTTAAAAGAATGAGGTCCCATGTGTTGATTTCTTCTGCCAATTCTTGCTCTATAGAGATTTTGTTCAAGAAGTCTTTCCCTAAGCCAAAGGCTTTGAGAGTTTTACCTAACCAGTTTTGCAGCAGGTTCAGGGTATCTGTTTTAATATTTAGGTCTCTTATCCACTTTGATTTTAGCTTGGTACATGGTGAAAGAGCTAGGTCTAGTTTTATTCTTTGGCAGGTTAAAACCCACTTTTTCCAGCACCATTTGTTGAAGAGGTATCTTTTCTCCATTGAGGATTTTTGGCTCCTTTGTCAAAGATGAGATGACTCAGTGTATCTGAAGTAGTTTCTGGATCTTCTAATCTACTCCATAGATCCCCAGGTCTGTTACTTTGCTAGTATGCCCTCTTTGCTGCACCGGAACCAGAGCCTGCCAGCCTCTAGGTCCACTCTGGAAGCGCACCCCAGGGACTCAGTAAAACAGTGGGTGGAGCCAGGTAAGCCACCGCCAGTGTCATTTTAGCCTTGCCAGGGACAGAACCTGCTGGCCTCCAGGTGCATGCTGGAAGCACACCCAGGGACTTGGTTTAGGAACAGGAGTTGTTGTGGGAACCTCAGCCAAAGAATTGTAACCAAGCAGGTGCTGGAGCCTGCCTTTCTCCACTTCAATTGCACAAGCATATCCAGAGACTTTGTATTGACTGTAGAAGAACATCCAGGAAACACTGATATTTTAAAGGTCTTAAATATTAGGAGGAAAGAAACTTGCAACAAACATCACCAGACAACAGGGTAGGTACAAAGCAAAAAACAACAGCAACAACAAAAACTCATAGATGAGGGAACATTTAAAGCCTCAGATGCAAGGATCCTCACCCCAAGGTAACACAGAGGGAAGAAAAATAGAGAAGTTTGAAGGTCAGTCTCCAAGGTACTCAGAAATGGTAAACAAAGCAGATCTAATAAAATGGAAATCAACACTGATATCTGAGATGAAAGCAGAGGTATTTGACACAGTTAACACCATGATTAATAAAGCTAAAGAGGCAATAAAGGAGTTAATAGAATCCAAGATAGCAAAAGCAATGAAACCCTTTAAACACCTACAAGCAAAGGTCCAGGAAATCAAGAAAGAAAGTGAAAGTTTACACAATAGAATGAATATGGCAGAAGACTGAATTTCAGACCTAGAAGACAGGATCTCAGGCAATGAACAGGAAAGCATAATTTATGGAAAATGGCAAAGATAAGGAGAAATCAATGTAACAATTCCTTGATGATTCAAAGAAGAATAACATAAGATTGATTGGAGTCACTGAGGAAGCAGGAGACAATGCTAAAGATAAAAAAAAAACAAAAAACAAAAAAAACAAAAAAAAAAACAACAAAAAAAAAACTATTCACAGAGATAATGGCAGAAAACCTCATGGGAAAAAGAAAAGAATTGGAATACAAATATATGAAGCATACAGAACTCCACACGCTCATGGCATGAAAAAATCTACACCTATGCATATAATTATAACACTTCCAGATATCTAAAAAAAATAATGAACAACTGAAAGCAGGCAGAGAAAACAAAACAGTTACATACCAAGGGAAGCCCATCAGGATCACAGCAGACTTTTCAACCCTAACACTCAATGCAAGAAGAGCCTGGAGTGAAGAGTTTCAAGCCCTAAAGGAAAACATCTTCCAACCCAGACTGATATATCCTGCAAGACTATCCTTCACAATTGATGGGGAAATTAGATACTTCGATGATAAAGAACACCTGAAAAACTTCACAAATACAAAACCTGTGCTCCAAAATATTACAGTTTCTTTTTAGAAGGAGACTTTCAATGATTATAAGTCCATTTCACTTTAAGGAGCATAATACAAACAGAAACAATAATAACGTGGTTGTGTCTGGTTTAAAGTTTGAGAAGGTCAGAATCAATGCATGCTCAAAGTCATTTAGATATATTTTAACTTATGGTGTTGCTGGTAATAATTCCAAATACTTTTTTTACAAATAACATGTAGTTCTTTTTCTATGTGTCTACAGTTACGTTAGAAAGGTGACATATATGATAAAATACAAATTCATAACTCTATTAAGGACTGAAAATGAAAAGTAATCAATACATAATTTGAATCATATTTAAGTGGTAAAGATATATTGGATAGTTCAATAACAATAGAATTTACCAAGTTTTGATCATGCTTTTGTAAGGAAAGATTTGAATTCAATTGTAAATTACAAGTGGTGGTTAACCCTGCAAAGAGTTAGGCTAATTCTGGCTAGAAACATGAACAGACATTTATATAATATAAATAAATGTGACTGAATATATTACATACAATGAAAAAGGTATTTAAATCAATTAAATTATAACAGTATAAGAATCACAACAATTATGTCAGTAATTTTAAAGCACAAACCTATGTAATGTGACTATAGAATGTGTTTTTGGCTCAAATATTTCAGAAATTATGGAGATAATGTTCTGTGTTTATAGAATCACCAGAAATATCTTTTCCTTTTCACTTCAAATTGAAAATTGTAGACCAATTTAAATATCCCCACTTTGTGATTTAAATGTGTGACATATGTGCATGAATTTCTTGCATGGAAAGTAATCATTACGCATCACAAATATGAACAAGGAAAAAAATAAAGCTTTTAAACACACAGTTTAAATTTGGACACAGTTTGGTCCAAATTTTTTAAAATATGATACTGTAAAAACATCTCTCAGAGTTTTCATCTCTTTCAATGGTTTGAATTCACTCATTAAGGAAGTGATACTGAAATGTCTCATTGTTTACAGTATCTGTTTCTGCTACACTTTACTATAGTATTATTTAAAACAATTTGAGGTTAAAT
>PVIR01016001.1:0-37326 GCA_004026965.1 Petromus typicus
TGTGCAGTTCAAAGAAATGCCCAAGTAAAAAGATCTGTGTCCTTTTAGGCAGTGAGACATGTCCTTGCAGCCCAGGGGCTTTGTGTGAGCTGCTCTGTGATCTCATCTTGCCGAATCAGGATGAAAAAAGACCCTTCTGTTCTGTGTTTGCTGGTCTAAATCATCAGGCTGTATGACGAAAACTCGGTGGGAATCCAGCAAAGACATGACATCCTGGCAAGAATGCTAGAATAAAACCTTTTAGAAATGTTGGCCCTTGGTCTTTTGTTTCCCTTGATGAACATAGTCATAAAATATAGTGATGCTTACAGAAATTGGCCTGTCACTTTCTTAATTTAGGCATCTATTGATTAGTATTATTAATGAAACAGAATAGTTGAAAACTATTCCTCCCTTTTTTTCTAATTTTTTTTAATTTTTAGTATATTTCTGACTAAGTAGGAAAATATATGCCTCTGATCTCTCCTCATTAACTAATCATCTTAATTCAAATTGTGAAATTGACTTATTTTCATGTCAATTTTGTGTCTAGTTGTTAGGCCAATGCTTAATGAGATGTTACCTCAAAAAGGTACTTCTATTTTTATAATTCAAAACTGTATTTATATCAGTATTCATAGCTTTACAATAGACAAATAATTATCTTTATAGTAAAATATCAAGTCTAAAACATATACCATTGGTATTTTAGAGAAGAAAAATTAGAAATACAGGTATCATATAGGATTGTTCTTAAAGTAGATGGAACTGAACTTAGTATTACAGTATGTGGCTTACATCATTGATTAAATAAGTATCTCTGTAGCACATAAGACACTCCAATTCGTATGAAAAATTTAAATACTGACTTCTGCATGGAAGCTGTGTTTGCTAGCATAGACATGAGTAATTTGAACGTCCTAGAATGTTAGTGATATCTCTTCTAATTCAATTTATGAGGAAACATAATGCTATGCAATTATTAGATGCCATACATAGACAGTGAATTTTTTTATTTCTAATAAAAGGAAATTTTATAAGCTATTGACTTGATGACCTTAATTGGCTCTGTTTTCCACCAAAGCAGAATGTTTTTAAACAGAACTTTTTTTGCCTCTTTTGTGAAGGAAGTCTGGGTTAAGCAGAGTTGACATTCTGCTGGCTCAGATAATGAGCCACCTCATTCCAAGGAATTTTCTCTAGGAAACGATTTCCTTTCCTTATAAATCTTGCTGTGGGGGTTGGATATCACGTGGACACATAACATTGTTATTTATCAAGCTAGGAATGATAGCTTTTGCAAGAGAGATAAAAGTTGGAAGATTATGTTTGTTTCACACACAGCTATTTTGTTTATTTTGGGGTTTTTAGATTAGTGAGAAAAGCCTTGTGCTTCTGCTCTCTCCAGGAAACAAGAAAAGGATCTTCTTATTGGCAGGATCATGGTGGAAATTGCAGCCCAGAAGGAGTTTTTGCCCAGAGGCTTGGAAAATAAAGGGTAGGGATGTGTGACGTGCTGCTGGCTCTCACCCTCACCCAGCTGCACTGGGAAACTGAGTCTAAATGCAGCATGGCACTTACATTGCAGTTCCAGAGGCAGTTGGTTGCCTTAGAGGCTGGAGTGGAGGTGGTCGATGATGTCCATTATCCAGTTGAGAAATATGATCCTGTCATGTGCTTCAGATTTCAGAGCAAAAAGTTGCATATGACTTGATTGAAATGAGGTAACATTATTTTCTTTTTATTCATTTTGTCAACTATTCAGTATCTCAGAGATCAAACCCACCCAGGGAACAAGTTTGGACATCGTGGAAGACCCAGATGGTTGGAAAGAATACCGTGCAGAAACTCATTCCATTTTAAGTCCTCATCAAGCATATTTGTTATTTTGCCAATGTTCTATCCCCTCTGAACCATTTTACTGTTCCCTAAGTGTCTGCATTTGTCACTGGAACCACAGATCCTGAGTATCAGCCGCTTCGTCTTCCTCATTTTGGTTCTCAGGATACTGAGAGGTGGACATTGGGGTCAGGTACACTGAAGAGTGATCTCTCCTTCTTCGCTTCTAAACTGCAAGCTCTGAAAATTTGGAAACGTTACTTAATGCTCTCATTTTTTGAGGATGGAGCCAATAATACACATCACATGGTGTCAAGGTGAAACTATACAATAGATGTCTCCAGGGCATTTTGGTTTGTTATTGCTAAGAGAAGGAGAAATGGAAAAGTTAATTGAGATGAGGAAATAGAGGAGTTAATTGATTGGCCTGTCATAACACCAGGACTGAGGATCAAGGAAGGTGACAGGTCAGGCCTCTGTCTCTAGTCTATGTCCCTGTCTACTTGGTCAGAGTAATTCAGGTGAATTTGGTGAATAACATCTTTTATAAGGAGTGGTGCATGAGTGAATGAATGGTGCTTACTGAAGGCAAGCTGGTGTTGATATCAGAATGTCAACCAGGGGAGGAAAGGGAGTTTTCCAGTCCTTATATTCAGTGGCTTTGTCCTTGTGTTCTGTGGAATTTTCAGGATGTTTCCAAGGTGGAGAAAAACTAGTGAGATTTCTGAGCTGGACTGTGAGAAGCAGAAAAATTTAGGGGAAGAGAAGCAAAAACCTGACATTTTGAAAACATTATCATTAAAGGAAATGCACAATGCCTAGAGAAAGATAGAGGAAATGATTCAGGAAAGACACTAGGAAGAATATTAATGTTGTATGTAGGAGGCAGGAAATCAAAATGATCACTTTGGTTTGAAGATGAAAGTAATTAAGAAAAGAGAAGGAGGAATCAAAAGTGTTAGGTACTGCAGCAGTACAGCGGATTTGTTAGTAGCTAGAGGAACCTTACTATCTCTGCCACCCTGCACCTTCTAAAGCCTACAGCAAAGGTGCACACATTGGTGGGTTCTAGGAGTCCTATTACTGACTCTCCAGAAATAAGACTATCTGAGTTTGCAGAATAGGAGCTGGGAGTGAAGAGGAAAAGTTAAGGAAGTTATGTTTTGTCTGAATAAGAAAAAGCTTCTAAGACTAATTGTTGCTGACAGTGGAATTCCTCAGAGCGGGGACTTTTCTCTCACGAGACCATCCGGTGAAGCTAGAAAACCATGCGAAGTGTCAAATGCTCCAGCATTAGGTCAGAGTTTGAACCGGAGGAACCCTGAGGTCACTTGCCAAGGTTTTATGATCCGGTGATTATTTTGGTTACATCATATTTCTCTTTCATATTCAAAGTTCTGTCGTAAACATTCTCCAATCCTCTAACATGCACAGGATAGGACTTGAGGTTATGAGATAGGAGTAACCGTGGTGATCATTTAAAAATGAGTTCACAGTAATGTATGTTGGGAAGAAAACAACCAAGATACGATATTCTTTCAAAAGACATATTGTATAATGCCTTGGGAGTGATTATACATCTTGGTAGAAAGAATAAATATGATTAATACTGAATGCAGACACCTCTGGGAAAGAGTTTATCTGTTGCATTTAGCACAGTTCTAGCAGAGGAGGCATTTATACAGAATACTGGAGTAGGAAGAGGATACATATTTATAAAGACAAATGTTTTTTAGCATAGCTAACTCGGAGATACTATAGAGAAAAAAGTCTAAACAGTATGAAATAATTGAGGAGTTTGAACTTTAAGTTAGAGGTTTGTTTGGTAGACACCTGATTTCTTTTGATTATTTTGTTTTTTAAGTAAGAATGATTTCATGCTCAGCTTTATTAGGCAAATATCGATTTGGCATTTGTGGGGAAAATGAGAAAGATTAGAGACATATAAAATGTCTGATGAGAAAAGATGGAAGGCCAGAGCCTAAGGATTGACAAGCAAATTGCAGAGGGAGAGACAGCCTTCTAGGGAGAGAAGGCAGAGGAGAGGGTGGGCCTTCCCAGAGATGGGTAGAGGCTCTGGAGCCTCCCGTGGGAAAGCAGGTGGTCCTGGCCATTGCAGCTCTGTGCACAGCCCTCATGCGGGGACGTGACATCAAGAGTAGAAGTGTGGGGGTTCTTTCCATGAAAAATCACAAAAGGTGCCAAAGTGTGAAGGAAAACTAGCAAGATATCTGAGCCAGACTGTGAGGAACAGAAAAATTTAGGGGAACAGAAGCAAAAAGCAAGCAGAGAAGGAAGGCAGTAGTAAAACAGTCTTCAGCTGCCTGCTGGGACATGCCTGTAATGCCAGTTCTGAGACAGGCTGGAGTGAGTCCAGGCTGGAAAACTTAGTGAGATCTTGTCTCAAAACAAACAAACAAATAAGACTGAGAATAGCAAAATGTGAAGGACCTGAGTTCAATAATAATGAATAAAGGTACTTAGCAAATGAGAAAAAACAAGACACACTGTACGTTAAAACCTGAGAACAAAGAATGTCACAAAAATGTTCTCAGGGAACCTCTTCATATGTTAAAGGTCTAAGGAATGTAAAACTCTGAGGTGGAAATCTCTGTGGAGGAGGACATCGGAACTGCAAGTGCAGGAGGGTTACAATGCAGTTTTGTAAATGTGAAAGAAATAGCAACAAAAAGATCAAATAGACCAACTTCCTCCTCTCCTTCCCTTTCTCCTCCCCATTTCTTTCCCCTGTCTCAGCAGCTCCCCTCCCTGAGGGATAAGGGCTTTAGGGAAGCCACATCTGTAATTCTGGAGTAAGATCTTTCGGAACACAGTGTTGCTGTGAATTGTCTTTCTTGTGGAAAGGTAGACAGTACTAGAGTGGAGCTCCTAGTCCTCTCCTCTGGAATCCCTGCACAGTCCGTGTTCTAAGACTGACCTTAGGGCTAAACAGTGCTGCAGAATGGAAAAATCCCCTGGTCCAACTGGTTTCACTGTGTATACAGATAAGACCACACTGGGGAAGTGCTTACAGATTTGTTCCTTTATGGCCTACCATATGGAATTGCAAAACTAACTGTTACCCTTAGTTCAAATAGCTTCTCTGTCAGTAGAAGCAGCTATCACATACTCTGCTGGTTTTCAAATTCAACGATTCTATCACTGAACATAACAGCTACCACATATAAGATAAATCACGTTTTACACTCATGTTATACTGTTTGATACAATTGTGAGGTACACACAAATTCACACACACACACAGCCTATTGTCTTCTTTTATGACCACTTCCTAGGAGGAATGACATTCCTGTTCCTTACAGGTGAACAGTTGAGCTAGTGAGAAATCATTTAAGGGCCCAGGCTCAGCTGGAGGTAAGAATTGAGCTAAGAACTGGCCTGGGCCAGTCTGTCTTCAAACCTGATGGTCCCTGTACCCTTGTCCCGGAAGTCACAGCCTGCTGGAGGACTTTGGTGTCAAGGTGTGCCAGCGAGGGAGCTGTTGTGTAGAGGGCTCAGCCCGAGCTGGCCAGGCAGGTGCCACTTCGTCACCTACGCTGGGGAGTTCTTCTCACCAGTGTCCGAAAGGCGCGTTGTTGTCTTTGCTGAATAAATTTCAGCGACTACCCCATCCAGTTTTCACCCTTGCAATTTCTTATATTAGCATTATTTAGAAAAACATGCTTGTGTGTGTCATTATACTATTCCTTGCCAAAAACCCCACGTCATCTGGCACTTAGTACACCAGTGTGGGATGTGTGTTACCAAACACAGTTTACCACTCAGGTGAACAAAGCATTCTCACCTACTGCCAGTAGTCCGAGGTTGCCAGAAAGATTTTATTCTGTCTGTTGGAAGTTAAACAGATTAAAACAGTTGTTTGGAGTTCATTTTCAGTCTTCTATAGACTGCTTCTGTGGCCAATGTAAAGAGAGTATTTGGAGTGCTGAATGCAGTGAGCCGAACTGACAACTAAAACATAGCAGAACAACCGGCACCTGGTTATTTTATGAGGGAACTTCTTTTCCTTCTGATCATTCCTCCTTGGGAAGGCAGCTTCAGGCTCACTGTACTCCGGGAACTTACATATGTGTTCCCTTAGAGAAAGCACACTGGACTGTCTGGCCTGCCGCTGCCCTTCTGGGTGGGGAGAGGCACTGCCTCCTGCTCAGGTCTGCGGCTCCGACAGTGGAGAGAAGGAGGTGGTGGAAGGGGGTGGTTTCTGGGTGTTGGTTGCCGCCATTGTACCTCCGTAAACCTGGCTTTGCAGTTCCCGTACAAACTCCAGCTCTGTCAGGAATCACAGGAACACTGTAACCTCCAAACTTGTATTTCCCAACTATCCTAATCTTCATAAAGAAGAATGAATCCCGACAGGGACCCGTAGGAACATATATATAATGAATGTTGTTGATGAAGAGTCAACGTTAACATTTTGATACAGTCATCAGCAAAAATATTATGAAAGTAAGTAACATTTAATAAATAGTAATGATTTATTTGTCTCATTCATTTATAATTTATAATTCTGTTATAATCTTAAAAAAGTTCAGTAAAGTATCACTTTTACTTTCACCAGATGTGTAACTGAACCATTTTAAATTATTTTCTCTTGTGAAATAGTATTATCTGTACATATATCCATCACCTTCTATCCATCCATTTATCACCTCCACTCACACCCTCCACCCAAAAATTGGAAAGAAGCAAACTACAAGTTGACTTTTTTTTCGAAGAACTAATTGTTCCAAACTTTGTCAATTTTTTTCTTACCTACCACAAACACTGCACATCTCACTGGAAATCGTTAACACTCTACTAATTCTCTAAATTAAAATAAGAACTTTCATCTTCATGTTTTCAAATCTTCACATCTTGGATAGCTATTAATTTTTAACCTGCTTATCCAGCTGTGGTATAGATCTTAGATATCAGTTTATATCCATTAATCATATACTTCACATTCCTGAGTCAGGGGCTCTTATTAGAATCTGATGTTCTGCACAGTTAGAATCAGTCCCTATAATTTAATAGATCACTCAAGGCAAAGCAGTGATTATCCAGGCAGAGAATCCTATGTGCCCTGTTGACCGACTGCTGGCTGCGGGAGCCCAACAGCATGAGCGCCTCTAGAGGAGTTGCCGACCAGGGAACAGTCAGAGTTGGCATGTGGCACTGAAATTAAGAATTTGATTTAGGACTATCAAGCATGTTTCAATCAGGGCTGATCTCAGAGCTTTCCAGAAACCACACTATAATCAGAACCCCTCCCTTCTCTCTCAGTGCCAAGAATGAGTATTGAAATTCTGGCCATTTCTTTTCCTGTAGCTCTGCTTTGCTTGAGTACTCCGATTTGTTCTTAGACATGACTAACAATGCCCGTAAAGAGCATGACCTTTTTGTGGTAACAAGGCCAAGATTCACATGCATTATGTCACACTTGGTGATGAAGAACTAGCCTTCTTCAAGATTATCTGTGCAGATGATCCATACTTCCAGAAAGTCTTGACTTCAAGGATTATTAGGTGTCTTATTAGAAGTACAGACGAAATTATTCATGAATCTTTTCCTTGTGGCTGTCTACATTTAATGCCAAATAATTGTATTGGGGTTGCCTTAGATCACAGAGACTTTAGAAACCAGGTGATTGTTTTCTTTTATTTTAGTCCATTGCTCTTCAACATAATAGAATAAGTATTCCCTTCTGTGTTCTGTTGTTACATATTGTACTGCAGGTGTGGTTAGCTTTGGAAATTCAGGCTCCTGTCCCACAGACAGAAAAGCTTTCAAATAATAGTCGCAGACTACAGTGGTGCTAGGCTTCCCTTGTTTAATAAATTTACTCTTTTTTTCTCTTGTTTATGAAGAATATTACATCCTAACAGTTGTTTACATGGATAGTGGGACCAGGCTGTGTTTCATAAGTAATTCCACATCTGTAGAAAGATGAACATTAGAGTGGGAGTTAGACTAACAAATGCTGGGATGCTGATGCACCAACAACTGTAAGTTGTTTTGCAAGGAAGACAACATGGAGGCAGATATATTACCAAGAATAAATATCCTTTCATAGCAATTTACACATTGCCAAATCTTTATGAATTATTAAATACAAGTTTTCCTGGTCCAACATAAGCTTGTTTTTATTCAATTTACAGTACATCCATTTCATATAATATAGGATATTTCAGTAGTAAGACTACTTATAAGTGCCCAGATAGGTCAGTGACAGAGGGTTAAGGCTATATATGCACATTGTGCATTTAACAAATACTTGGATGTATTAAGAAAAAAATCCAAGCAAATATGTGCTTATTTTGCAGTGAGGGATGAAATGCAAATATAAAGAGTTTACTATTCCCTCTATTTTTGAAACCCTTTGGTACACACACACACACACACACACACACACACACACACACACACACACACAGAAAGAGAGAGAGAGAGAGAGATTCTTGTCATTTCCCACTTCATTCCAAGTAAAATCAAGGAAGTCTTCAATCCTTAAGCAGTGAAACTGTTAAACCTCAACTGACTTCTACAAGCTTACAGAATTTATGTGAAATGTGTGAGTATACATCTCTGTTATTGCTCAGGTCTCTGAGGACAGCCTCATAGTTAATTGAGTGGAAGACTGCTTTGCTACAGCTCACCGTGGACTTTATAATGCTGCAGGATCAATTAGACTGTAACACTTCAAATATGTTCAGAAAACGATAGTCTCCTAAAATGCAGGGGAAGAATTGTTTCAAGAAGCCATCTGGAAAGATATCACTAAAAAATTCAAGGGCGATGTGATAAGATGGTAGACATTTTGTTAATGGATACCAAGGATAAAATGTGTCTTCAAAATGGAAAATTAGATGGCCAAAGTAGACTTCTGCACCTGTAAGTAATGAGAGGTGATGGTCTGGGTGATGGAAAGGGAAGTATTTTGTATAAAGTGGCCAAGAGGAGGTTCAGGAGCTAAATTCTCTTGGAAGTGACTCAGTTCTCTGCACACTCCAGATTCATTAATGGTTCAGGGAGTTATTAATGAGTAGCTCCTGCCTCCATGGGCTACTTACCACACTGGACAAACTTAATATATTTTTGTGGGAAATAAAGGTCTTGGTTTATTGCTTATGTAGGAATATTTTCAGGAATAGAGAGCCAGTTGGTGCAGCAGAGTCTAATCATGGTTATGCCATTATCTGTGTCATTGTGCTCAAATTGGATCCTCCTGCCTTTCCTTCTAAATTAAAATATGCGGATCATGTGCTTTCTATATCTATTTCAATTAGAACTCGTTCATTTTATGAGTATTTTTTTACCAGTGAATACCAGTTTTAAAAATGTGATACATCTGAAACATTTTTATTAGAATGTCCCCTCCCATTGTTTGTTGAATAAATGTAAAGTGGAATCTGGGATCACTTTGGTGCCTAGAAGGCTTACCTGCGGAGATTAGTCTGGGAAGCTCCCTTTCAGAGCTGCTCACCTCCTAAGACATGCGAAGCTGCTGTGTTCAATGACTCACCAGGATGTGTGTCCGCTGCTCTGAGGAGCCTGTGTGGAGAGGGGTGGGATGGGGCGGAGGCCATGGGCGGGGCGGGGAGGGTACTGCAGAGCTGCAGCAAGTGGAAGCAGGAACACTAGGAGTGAGTGGAAAAAATTCTCGAGAGGTTGGAGAGAACGGTTGAGAGGAAAAGCATAGGAAACTAAATTTATCTCAGGGATTTATTCCAAAACACCAAATGCCAGAGGAGATACATGATGTTTTTCCAACCCAGACCTATGATACAGTGATGTGATTATTCAAATGGGAAATTTTAATCCTTGTATAATCAAGGAAAAGTTAAATATCATTATTTTTCTCAGGAGCATAGTATATTCTGTTAAAAAGAATTTCAGGAGACAGGATTCCTACAATTAACTTTTAAAACTTATGAAACTTCATTTTTGAGCATTCTTGCTGATGTTATACCATCTAAATAAAACATAGAGGAGCTTTCATAGTTAACTGGCTGTTTCATTTTTATTTTACCTAGATCAAAATTAGTAAGGCCAGAGCTCACAGGAATGTTCGTGTCACTGCTCTCTTGTGATTCTTCTTTAATTTTGCTAACCTCATAAGAAAATTTTAAGTTTACCTTATAAATATAAAGTTAAACACTGTATTAAGAGTCTTGCTTTTTCATTTAGAAGTTCCACGTAACATTCTCAGTCATAGTCAAAGTGAATGATCAGTTTCATTCATAATAATATAGCATATATGATTGTCTTTGGGAGTATATATGTATTCAGCTAAGTAAAGTAGAAAAATAATGGGAATATTTTTATTTTAAAGTATATTGGGATAACTAGATCTCTGCTGAGAATATAGCTGAAGTCTTTTTCATGTTATCATTACTTTTTTTTTTTTTTTTTTTTAGGTTTTTTGAGACAGGGTCTCGCTTTGTGGTTCAGGCTGGCCCTCAGCTCAGCCTCCAACTCACATCACAGCAATACTCCTGCCTCTGCCTCCCGAGTGCTGGGATTACAGGCGTGAGCCACCACGCCCGGCACTGTGGTATGTGGTACTGGTTGCTGCTGGGTGTGGGTCTCCACACCCAGTATTGTTATGTGGTTCCCGCGGAATCGAACTGGGCCCTTGCGCTTGCAAGACAGGCGCCGGAACCACTGAGCTAACTCCCCGGCTCCCTCATGTTACCATTACTTTTTACATCAATTTCAGATACACATGAATAAGTTCTTATTAAACTGGGTAAAAATAAGAGTTTATGAAAATGCATTTTTATTCTCTAAAATAAGTATTTGCTTTTGACAAATATATCAAATATATTTCTTCCTTTTCATTTCTCTAACTTCATAATTTTAATATCATCTAAATAAGTACATTTGTGCTCATGAAAGACCAAAATTTATGTTGTTAGTTGGAGTTTTAAAAAAAGCATTTTGAAAGAAGAAAACATAGTTTTAAAAAAAAATTCAGCAGTGGGAAATAGTGAACTGTCTTTAAGCAAATCAATAATAAATTCTTTTTACAATAACATAAAACCAAATCATTTCTTTTAATAAAAATGTGCAGGAATATAATGTTTAACAAAAGACTTATTTGTTCTTTATTTTAAATTATATCCTTTATCATTTTATTTAGTATAATTCTGTGCAAGATGAGAAGATAAATAGCATTTTGAGATAAATAAATGTATATTTACTATATCTAAATTCAGTTCTTGCAATTGTAAAGTCATAAGTTCTTAAAATTTTAAATTAGAGCAGAAAAGTAGTATGGATATTTTAAATGACATTCAAAAACAGTATGAGTCAACCAAAATTGTAAAATACATTTAGTTTTTAAGCATAATAATATTAAGTCATCAATAACTTTTAGATGAACCAAATCTCATCATGAAAATATGTGGTTCACTTATTTTACTACGGCACCAAAAAATCAAGACTTTTAATTATTATCACAAAGGAAAACATGTTCTCTCTCTCTCTCTCTCTCTCTCCCTGTCATACATTTCTGCGTTGAAACAGTAGTGAAATGTTATGCAATAATGTCTGAAATCTGTAGCATTTAATGGGGTATACTTTGTTAGTGCTTTAGTTTACAACACTGAATTCCTGTTTCTGAAGACTTAGATCTAAGTGCTGAGTTAAATATATCAAAGATACTTCCTTTGAACAGTAGTTACACTTCCCGCTGCGTTTTCTCTCCATTGGAACACTGAAAGAAGACAAAAGCCAGAAAGATCCAGTTCAAAGACTAAGGCAAGAGCTAATATTCTAGATTTATTTCTCTATGAAAGATGCAAAAGTCCATTTCTAGATTGTATCACTAATTGTCTTGTTTCCAAAGTATTAATGATAAGAAAAATATTATGTGAGCTCAATATTATAAAAGAAATAATTACTTAGTACAACTCTGCTTAATAATGTGATAATCAGTAGAAATGTTTCTTCATATGGTAATTTTGTCATCGAAGGAAACATGAGCAAACATCCCGACCTTTAAAAAGTGTGAAACAACTGATTCTTTGAATAAGATTATGAAGGTCACAAGAAACTGAAGAAACATTCATTTTGGATTTTATGGAATGGTGTGACTGAAGGGTTTTCAACAGACTAACGAGAAAGTAAGAAATAATGGGCTAGAGATTTATTGATGATATAGCAGTCATTTAATATCAAAATGTAATCATCTGATCCTTCATTTTTCATTAGATAATAGCATAAGGGAAAGTATAAACAACTTGAAAATAATTTCTTGTATCTTTGACAATCATACTGTTGGCCGATCATCACGAATATTTTATATGTAGTAAAAATACTGAACCAAAGTTTACCTTATAAATATAAATTTAAACACTGTATTAAGAGTCTTGCTTTTTCATTTAGAAGTTCATTCACATCATGTGCAGCTATGCTTAATTCAAAAATAGCCTTTCTAGTTTACATATTAGTTAAACTCATGAATTTTTAGTGGGTGTTTTTTGACAAGCAAGAGGGAAGGCAGCAGAGTACCATAAATATTAGGTCTTCCCTCTCTCCAGCAGCATGTTCTGAATGTACTTTGTAAGATAGTTTATTTAATGGTTCATGCAGATTTATAATCAAATCATTTCATCAACTAAAAATGCATTTCCTAGTGGCAGCATAGCTACCAAACTAAAATGGGAAACTTGTTTCTTTTGTTGCAGTTTACTGTTTCAGTCATCAAACTTGTAACTACTAACCAGGCTTAATTTGCAGCAAAATTTACTCATTACGTTAATCCAGTGAATAGTTATGTTTTAATTTTGTGCTCATATAAAGGAGGGTGTTTTGGGAAAGACATAACAGAAAATGCTTTTGATACAGGGGTGTTGTTTTAGATCTGGTTTGTTGCTAGTAATCTCCCTGCAAATCACGTATTCACATCAAGGAAAACCTCCACTCTGTGTGCCAGTCTGGATGAGGATGAAGTAGGAAGAAAATACAGTTCCCCAAGAGACCTTATGGAAGGCTGTTTCTTTCATGAGTGATTTGGAGGCTTGATATAAAGTCTGCTGTGGAAGTGGGGCCATTTACTAACGGTAGAATCATCCAAAGCATTTCATTTCACTTGCTTATCTATTGGTGTATTATTCATTTGTTTATGAATTCTCAGGCCCAGAGTGACACCTTCTACTAGACATTATCTTTGATGGAACAGTAGGATAGAAGACATAGCCCCTGTGCTCACAGACCTAAAGTTTAAGAGGGAATAGAAACGTTGAGCCAATAAGTGAGGTTGACAGCTCGCTGTGGCAGCACATATACTAAAGTTGAAATGACACAGAAGTAGCCTGGCCCGGTGCAAGCAAGATGCTCAAATTCGTGAAGCATTCTAAACTTGGGAGTTATTTCTAGGAAAATGGATGAATCTTGAGACCATACTACTTAGTAAAATAAATGAGAAGCTGAAAGTTAAATATCACATGGGTTCTCTAATATGAAAGATCCCAAATGTAAATACATTAAACAGCAAAGTAAAACAGGGGTTAAGAAAGAGGAGAGGACATTGTGGAGCTAGGAGGAGGATTTGGAAGAGGAAAGAGGGGGAAGGCTGAGGGCCGTAAAATGACAAGATGCAGTGTGTGCACTTTCCAGCTCCCAAACGGGAATATCATCACTCTGTGCACAAACTTAATGTTTAGTTACAAATCGAAGATCCAGAAATCTTACAGCTAGAGCTGATGTTCAACTGCTTTTAGTTGCCTGCCACCCTAGCTCAGGCCTCTGGTTGCTCAAGGGCCAGGTAACAGGTTGTTCAATATTTTTAATTTTAATTTTTTTTACATCATGGGGAGAGTGCTGTCTCTGCTTGGGAAACTAAGTGGGAAAATTCATTGACATATAATAAATACTATCTGTCAGAAGAACCAGAAGAATAAAGTAAATGTCCTTACTTGTGATGATAGCATGATTCAGGGGCCTGTGATACATAGTGTTAAATCTTGTCAAATCAAGTGAACCATTTGTATTCATCTGATTGAAGTATTGGTCTTATGAATGATACAAGAACTCTGGGTCAGTTGCTATAGTTTTGTGGGTCCAGAGCAGTAACTAGATGTGTAACACTAGAATTTTTCTTTGACTTCTCCCTTACTGTACTCTGCATTTCTCCACATTCAATATGGTAACAGTCAATTCTTTTTTTTTTTTAAATTGCCATGAATATTCTGATACTAATTGCATGACACTGGGATAATTAATTTCTTTCTTTTTCTTTTTTTTTTTTTTTTTTGAGACAAGGTCTCGCTTTGCAGTTCAGGCTGGCCCTGAGCTCAGCCTCAGACTCACATCACAGCAATCCTCTTGCCTCTGCCTCCCGAGTGCTGGGATTACAGGCGTGAGCCACCACGCCCGGCACTGTGGTATGTGGTACCGGTTGCTGCTGGGGTGAGTCTCCACACCCAGTATGGTATGTGGTTACCGGGGATCAAACCCAGGTCCTTGCACTTGCAAGACAGGCGCTGGAACCATTGAGCTATATCCTTGGCCCCCAACAGTCAATTCTTAATTCATCTCAGAAAGGATCTTTTTTAAAGATGGCTGTGTCTGTTAGATTCAGTGCAAAAGATGTAAATAACAATCAGATTTTCAAGTTCCTTGAATACTCCTCATCATAGTTCCCAAGTACTAACAAGGGTTTTTATTTGGATAAAGTAGATGAATATTCTTCTGAATATTGTGTTAGTTTTGTTTTTGTATTCTAGACCAAAGTACCTTGTTTTTTCTGGCCAACAGATTTAAAATCTAAACATAAAGGTTCATTTTTCACAAATGTGTTTTGAATTTGACCTTCACAGGGAACATTTAAAGTCTTGTAATCAATGAGGTTTCAGGTACTTCTTTACAGAGAGCTACTGTGATTATGTTTTTGTGGTTGGATTTTTCTGAGCCCATTAGCTACATGGTAATGGAGTGGTAGAATTAAGGTTTTGAGAATCATCACACCACCCGCTTACCAGAAATTCAATAAAAAATAAACATGAGTGCTAGGTTTATGGTCCAGGATAGTATATTTTTAAATTGGTGCTTGTTAAACCCTCCAAAGGATACATCAAAAAGAATATGAAAAATTCAACTTTGATCTACTTCACCTTCTTATGACTTGCACCCAGTACGAAATATTAAAAAGAACAGATGTAAGAAGCAAAATTTAAGTACACCCATGAGATAGATAATCTGTCCACAGGGACCAATATACATGTAAGTTAGCGAAGGATAAAGGAGATGCTTATTTTCCTGAGTCCTATGTTAGAGTGTGTTCGTGAAGGTACAGTGATAGGAAGATGTCGTTTTCTAATTCCCTACATTATCTAATGGTACCCATCCTGGTTCTCTCCTAATGACCTTTGAAAACACGTGTTCCTTCGGTGTGAATACAAAGTGCATTCAGTAACTGATTTCTCGTATGCTTCAGTAACTGGTTCCCTGTATGCTTCAAAGATAAATATTCATGCCTCATGAGAAAAGAAATATTTGAACATGGAATTTCCTTTTAAAATATTTAGGCTTTATAGCATTAAAAAAAACTGGTTTCCTGAAGCTTTCTTTAAATTTTCATGGAAATGTAGGAAGTTTCATGTATTTGCTGTTTGCTTTGGCTCTTACTTTGTCATGAGTTAATGAATTATCACTTATTAGATTAGAAAGTTTGTATTTCCAATTTCTTATTAATACAGTTGGCATTTAAATTAGTAATCTTTGACCCATGAATTGATAGAGATTTGATGAAAACAGAATAACTGATTGTTTTAAATACAGGGAAGTTTTTCTTGGCCTGATGCAAACGTAGGCACCACTGGGCCAAAAGAGGTCTCCAAAATAAAGGAAGCTAAACTTAAGCTACCGTTATCATGTCATCCTATTTTATATCATTAAACCTGAGATATGAAATGAGTGACTCAGCCAGTACATAGTGGATAGAATAAGAATCTACATTTTCTAGCCTTGACAGCAACATTTTGTCCCAATACATCACTGACGTCTGAGTAGAGAATTTTTCGTGGTGCTTCCTTTAGGTCGACTACTTCAGACAAACATAAGACAGTGAAGTAACCAGACATTGAAGGTCAGGTTTCTGGAATGGCAAAATCTGAGATGGAAATTAGAATACAGGAGGTTTATTGGGGACTCACCCCGGGCCCGCACCTGTGGGGTAGAAAAGAAAGGATGGATCAGGCAAATGAATCAATTGGGTTGTGATAAAGTCACGGAAGACTTGACCTTTTCCAGTAGTCGTGAGGACTGCAATGCCCTTCCTCCTCATTACCTATGAGCCGGGGGACTGGGCCTTGTAACCCCTTTGACTCAGTCATGGGATCAAGGCTGCCCTGGAAAAGGGAACCACTCTTGAGTGAAAGGTTATTTCTCTCTGAAAGCGACAGCGATCCTTCAGAGTAAGACTCAGCAGTGAGCTGACCTGTCCTGCAGAGTAACCCTGGTAGTCCCCTGCTGCATACTCCATCAGGGTGACTTAGATGACCATACCCGGTCATCTGTTGCATAAGCCCTGTGCAGGGCCTCACTAATTTGTAGAGTCACCACAACAAAGGAGTTGTTGTCTTCCTTTTTCTAAGTTACCAAACTTTAGAAAGTTTGAGTAATTTGCTCAAAGCCACATACAAATGGCCACTCTGGATGACTTGAAAGTTCTTAGTCACTTGGTAAATCTGCATCTTCAAGTGAGAAAGATGGTAAAGTATACTGTCTAACTGCAAGGTTCTTCAAATCTTTGGATTCTGAAGAAAAGTTGATCTATGTTATCTCCACATTTAGTTATAAAATGTTATATTTTCTCCCAGAGAGGTGTTTTATATATTTTCTGTTTAAATATCTACTTATAATACATTAAAATAAAACATCAAACTTGAAAATTGAATTTATTCTTATTGTTAACACTGTGACCACAAGTACTACTACCACTAGAGAGAAATTTAGCTTATATTGTTGACTGATCCACATTAGATATGACTCCTGGCTTTATGGATGAGATTACACAAACAAAATGACTTCTGAAAATGTCATGTATAAATCTCTGATTTCTAACCAATAAAATGATAACATCACCTTCTTTATCAGGTGGTTCCAATAATTTCATTTGGTGGAAAGGTGGCAGTACATGTTTTAAGACACATGAGGTATTCTAAAATTTATTTTCTAGGTTTAAATTCAATTTTGAGTGTAGAAATATTCGAGAATACTTATGTTGATGAAGGTTGAGAAAGAAATGATTCTAATTTTCATTTGAATCAACAGTGTCCTTTTGTACAAGTCTGCTGGTATCTCTGGGTGTTGGCCTTAGCATCTGTAACGTGAGAGGCCTAAGATAGATGAAACAGGTTTCAGCCAGCAACAACACTATGTCCTAATAATTGTTATTATTGATAGATGTCTGATGGTTCAAGAAGAAACTGTCTAAAGGGGACAACTGGCCTGAAGGAGAGGGCCTTCTGTGCTGGATGTAGAGGTCCACAGCCATGTGTCCTGCCTTCTGCCCTTCGATGTTTGTGATGTGTGTGCAGAATTAGTTGACTGGTGTGAGGCATGCTAGGCAGAATCAAATACAAATCAAATACAAATACAATCAATTGAGTCGAACGGCGCTCAATTTAACTTTTATCATGAGTAGGTGGAGGAAGGGGTAACCAGATTGATCTTCTATTTTTACCAAGTCAAAATCTGCATAATTTTATTTATTTATTTATTTATTTATTTATTTTTAGGTTTTTTGAGACAAGGTCTCGCTTTGTGGTTCAGGCTGGCCCTGAGCTCAGCCTCCAACTCACATCACAGCAATACTCCTGCCTCTGCCTCCGAGTGCTGGGATTACAGGCGTGAGCTACCATGCCCGGCACTGTGGTGTGTGGTACTCGTTGCTGCTGGGCGTGAGTCTCCACACCCAGTATGATATGTGGTTACCAGGGATCGAACCTGGGTCCTTGCGCTTGCAAGACAGGTGCCAGAACCACTGAGCTAACTCCCTAGTCCAATCTGCATAATTTTAAAAGTTACTATATATATATTTTGATGTATATATTTTGAAATTCAGAATTTTTCTCAATTCCTGCATAGTTGAGTGGTCAATCTATGCTTTGTATAATGGCAAACACTCAAGATTTATAAGTAAACCAAACAGAAATATAGCTATACTGTAGATAAACAGAACATATAGAAAGCACACAGATCATAGTCATGTAAAAGTTTGCCTCTTTTTTTCTTTTTAAAAGTTGTCTTATTTTGTTGAATTTGTGGTAATCAAGAAAAATATTCAAGGAAAGCAAGCATATAAAATTGTGTGAAACTTGCCAAGGAAAATACTCTTAGTTAGAGGGTGGACCTCAAGATATTCAAATCTCCTCTACCTTGCATCCCTCAGATAACCCCAAGCCCTTCTGTATGAGGATGAAGGAAATCTGTAATTTTGTGTACTGGTGTTACCGTGCATCCCAGGGTAAGCTACAGAGAAGTAGATCATTGTAAAGATACCATTTGCTATTCTTCCTTTGCATTCTACCTCCAGTTTTATTGGATCCCACTCCAAGAGTCAAAGAGGAAGCAGACAGCAAGTGATTCCCACCCAAGATATGCCCAAAAGACATTTTATTTTACTTCTCCATATTGCTTGCCACCCCAATTACCAAAAAGGTCAAGAGGAAAATATGATATTTTAATCTACTATAACACTATTCTAATTATATATAACAAGATACAGCTTATTATATAATAAGATATAATACGTTGTGATTTATAGCCAATGTTCTTAGCATAAAATGTCTCCCTCTTTACCTTCCCCTAAAATCCCAGACTGTATCAGCTCAACTTTGACATTGTTTTTTCCTTTTATTTTAAAAAATCTACCTAAATCAAACTTGGATGTTGCACCAAGGAAAGAAAAATGTATGCACTTTTTTTGATTGAAAGGCATTAAAGGTATTTTCAATTATGGCATTCAAATTTGCCTTTATTAATGTTTTTGTTTCAAAGGTGCACTTAACTTATATAAGACTTTTTAACTAGGGCTTTTATTTTACATTTCTGGAGTAAAAATATTCTCTAGGAAGAAGATATGCTTCTTTTTACATTGCTTGTAGGTCACTAAAAGCTGTACAGAAAAATCACATTTGAATTAAAAGACTGTACCTCAGAATGACATCATGAAGCATATTGGTGGCACTAGATAGGATATAGTACTGTCTTTGTCCTTTGCTTCAGCTGCCCAATCTAATTATTGAATAATGTGCTTCAGAGGACAGCAGACTCTTTCATTGAAATACTGTGCAGAAACTTCCAGCTGAGCAACATGCTATTTCTAGTCAAGTGTACAGAGACTTTACATGCCGAGAGCAGCTGTGAAGATGTTGGAAGGGGAACAGTTCAGGAGCCAGGTCAAACAGAAACTTAGGCTCCCTTCCAGAGTGTTTAATTCTCAGCTCTCCTGTGAGGAAACATTTACATTCAGCAGAGAGAATCGATTGAGTAGTCTGTAGTCTGCCTTAAAGGTTCTGCGCATCTCCTCATCTTTGGTGGAGAGGAATTCTGCTGTGTCCAAGTTGTCAGTGATTAGATGTGACCCTCAGTTTTGCAGTTACACAATATTTCTTAAATGCAGCCATTTATAACATCATTTTCTTTTATGTTTTGGTTAAGAATTTTGACCAGAATTTTAAGTTCAGTGTGAAACATGAATTTATGTTTGGTGTGTGACAAATAGTGACCATAGTTCTTCAAGTTCTTTGTACGCCTTTGAACAGTGACTTAGTTTTATAGAGGTTTGTAAGGCATCATAAAAAAATACCCATAAAAGAATCTGTTAGGGGAAACTATGACTATTTAAAAAACTATTCCCTTTGGGCAAAAATCACGTATATGTCAGATATTAAAAGTTTTACGGGCAGATGTCAAATTATATTAAAATTTCAATCGACTTTATTTTGGAGAAGCTGCTTTCCATGGAGTAGGTAGGTGTTTTCCTGCTTAGAGAGTGCTTCACATTAGTCCTTCAGAAAGAAATGAGTAGTATCTTGCTCATCCTAAAACTTGAAAATCGGTTGATAATGTTGAAGGAGAAGAAAATCATTTTTATTTTATTTGGTACAGGTTCAATTTAAACTTTCTTACCAGATAACTTGCAGGAAGTTCTGTTATCTAAACACCTTCTATTTGTTTTCATTTATTTGTAAAATATCCAAAGATCTATGGTTTCTCATCTTTTCTTGTTGAGAACTGGTAGCAAAAAGATCTTTTCAACATAACCCTTTTCTCGATGGGAGCCAAATGTGTATCTGAAGTTTTGCCTTTGCAGTGGAATTCCAGATTGCCACTGTGTGAAATTTCCCTTTCAATTTTTCTGGAAGGTGGATCTCCATATATAATTTTAGCAAATTCTGGGACTGCTTCTATCTTATCACTGCTAAGACCAGAAGCCTTCATGTTACTGTCATGAAGAATGGGGAAACTAAAATGGGTTCTAGCTTGTCCTGACCCAGGATAGTATCTTACATAGTATAATAACTTCCCAAGATGGTATCTAATAGAACTCCCCTGCTTCATATTCTAAGTGGAGCCATGAATCCAAGGAGCCATGGAGCCAAGGAATCTCTATCAAAAATAATATGTCTTTGTGTCTCAAATAACATCAAAACCTACATGGGAATCAGAAGCATGGAAGCAGTTTTGCAGAAATGTTGAATAATCTATCAGCTCCTGCAATAGGGCACGACACATACTCCTACAGTGAAGCTGTCCTATGCCCTGGGCAGCAGTGAGGCTTTGCCACAGTCCAGTCCCCTGGGACACCGATGTGCTTCTGTTTTTAGGCCTGGACCTCCCATTGGAACCGGCTCCACTGTGTGCTCTGCAGACCACCCAGCCCACCCACTTCTGGTGGCTTGGCCTTCTTTTGGCCCGGCTGCAGGTGTGACCTTACTCACCCACACAACAGAAGTTACTCTACCACTTTCCTGAAGTTTAAAAATATGACTGGCTGAAAGAACACAGTAAGCAAGTCGATTTTTATACTCTCCTGGAAACTTATAATTATAAAGTTCTTGACCTCCACAAACTTCTTCATGTGTTTTTGTTTCAGGCTGTGACTGTTGTGGAGGGTCCCTGGGATCTGGGAAAAGCATCTGAAGTGTGGGGGTCTAAAGGCTGCCTCCGTGTACACAATCCACAGGGGCTGTGTGAGGGTGGGACCCACATCATCTCATCCAAACCAGTGCAACCTGAAATTGGATAAACATTTCAGCAGTCGTGTGGCAAACCAGAATTCAGCCTTGCATATTAACTTTCTGCAAGTAATAAACCTTTTTCTTTGTCAGGTCCGCAGGTAGGCATCAAGAGCACATTAACACAGCTGAATTAAGTAGAAATAGAGAGATTCTTTTCCCTAATGGCACCACACTCTAAATCTTCACAATCTGTCACAACGCACACTATAATTTTAACCCAGAAATATTCAAAATAACTCAATAAATACTACTATCAAGGTGTGGAAATTTTCCTGAACAGAAGGAGTGTATCCCAGAGGTCAGCATGTTTGCTGACCATTAACTATACTTGTGTGGCTGCCCCTTGGAACTCAGACTTATGTCTTCAGAGAGGACAAATGAACACAAGCTGAAATCCTCATGCATACTGAAAAGGGCCCTCTTGTTTTATAAACCACTGAGCTACACATCAGGAAGGGAAGCATCAGACAGCTTCTTTCCAGAAAGGAAACAACTGAGGTTTTATTGTGTATCAGTATCTAAATCTGTCACCCATCCTAGAATTAGGAACCAAAAGACATGTTTTTTTTTTTCCAAAGGTGAAAACCAAGAACTCCATGGCTAGTGACTAGATCAAGGTCACGTGACTGGTTAATGGGACAGACAAGACCAGAAGCCTCTGGTCCCACTTGTATTATGGCCAGATACTCACATAGCATGGGTTATCTTCACAGGAAGGTGATTTTTTACTTTCTTTTCTCATTTAGTACAGAGCAATCACTCATTAAATGTTGCTTTTTATTATAGTTCTTGCTGTTATATTTATTTTTCTGATTCTGTATGTTTCCTAACAGGATATTTTATCAGTTTACATGAGTGTATTTATATTTTAAAGCAACTGCCTTGAAAGAGATACTTTTAGCTCTGAAGAAGATGCTGAGAGTTGGTGCTTCAATTTTATAAGCATTGGTCTCTAGAATGATTTTTTTCCTCTCAATAAAAAATTCCTATCAGCTAGATCTTGTCATCTAGTTAGAGGAAAGCTAGAATTGAAGAAAACTTTTTAAGGTTCAATTTCGGGGTCTGTTGTAAGTAATTGGTGTGGTCTCTCTCTATTCCTCCCATTTATACAGTCTGCTAATCCACTCATATATGAATATTCTGAAAAATGTTTAATTCCAATAATGAGTTGAGACAGATGAACAGCACATATAAACAAGCTCTGCATGCATAAAATGGAAAGTTTTACAAAAAAATTATTTTTAAAAAACTATGTTGTGGAATTTTTAAATCATGTATTTCTTAGTACTATAATGTTTACATAAAAATGTATTCCATAAAGGTGTGAAATCCTGCCAGTTGTATCTAAAATTTGTGCCAAACCCTGACTATTTAAACTGTTTCCATTTATATGCACAAACCAGCGTGAGGGCTGTTTTTATGCCCTCAAATTAAAAGCTCATTTGGAAAATTTGAGCTAACCTGTACACTTATCCTGTTGCTGCCATCTTCCATTATATCCTCCCAACTCATTGGGAAGGTAAGTTTGTAAACCCAAAATTTGCTCTAGCTATTAATTTCAGGTTCCTCACCTGCACCGCAGTACATGGAATAAATAGGAAGCAATAACCTTCACTGACTCTTAAAGTTTGTTTTAGTCTACCCTTTCCTTCTGACCACCCTCTGATGACCATATGTAAAGACATCTAAAAGAAAACCAAACAAGGATGCAAGCAGAGGCTCATGAAGTTGCACGAATGAGTGAACTGTGCTATTAAACAACAACACAATCAAAATAAAACCGAAAGGTGGCATTATTTGGACATCTCAAGACGAGCCAAGTCTAGCCCTAATATGGATATCTCATTAGCTATATTCATGCCCAAGAAGTTAGCACTGTGCATTTAGCCAGGAATGACATCACTGCCTTCATGCGCATTAGAACTATAATTAACTTTTATGAAGCTAAGACATTCTGTATCCTGTTGGTACCTCTTACCAGTATTTTTCAGAATAATGCCAAGATAAACCAGTTTTGTCCTGTGACACTACCTATTAATCCGTATGGATTTTCTGTGGCTTGACTCAAGTGAAATGAACCTTAGGTAAAAGATTTTTTTCTAGTTTCCTGTGTTTTTGGAGAGATGATGACATGAGATTGAAATAAGACAGATCACTGAAGGACTCTAAAGTGGGAACTTTATTGCCCATCAGCAGACAGGCTTTGCCTCAAAGAATTCAGTGCTTGTGGAGTTAGTCAACCCTGCCACTGTATACTATTCTTTCCCCACTAATAGACTGTCAGTGTAACATTCTGTCTTGTGTCTTCTTGTCATCAAAAAAATCCTTATAGTTTGACTGCTGTGATTCTTACAAGGATCTGAGTCCACTGGTAGTTTTGTATTGCTTTCATATGGAGGGATGGGGCTTTAAAAAATCTCTATAGAAAACACAAATCTGATATTTTACTTTACTTTCCTTGTTGATTTTATGATTGTTTTTCAAATTTTTGACATAGTTTTAAGAATCCTGCAAAGTCTAGTCACTTCCTCTTTCATTTTATTTCTTACTTGTCCATACTTTACACACTGTCTCTTGGCCAAGCTAAACTCTTAATATTACTTGAATAATCTACATTCTCTCTCAAGCAAGCTTTCACCCTTTCTGTTATGTTCCTACTTGCTCCTGTACTTAGTCACTTCCAAGAAGTGTTAGATGTCGGCTTCTTGGTCATCTCTTAAGCATAGCACCACTTCTACAAAGTCTAAACCTGGGCCGGTGTACCCAGTCACTTGCTCTATCTGAGCAATGTACACTTTGTACAATTATTGATCATCTGCAACTCTGATAACCTATGACTTCCACAAAATCAAGGGAGATTTCTTGTACATGAGTCTGTTCTCAGAACTTGGAATTATGCTAAGCACAGAGATGCTTAAGAGGTAGTCATGGAGTGAATGGGTATGGGGTCATGGGAAAAGATGGTGCAGGAAGCATGAACTAAGCCGTGATGCAGTGCTGTATCTATTTAGAAGGTCTTGTCTTACTGGATCTCGGAGAAGATTTGGAATTAAATAAAATAGAAATTTCATACTTACAATAGTTTGCATTTTGATAGGTCTTTCTGATAACTATGAAGGGAATGATTTCGAGGTGTCAGAAGGATTGACAAGGAGACTTGTGTCATGGCATCTGTCCGAGAGAGAAGAGTTGAGTACTTTAAGCTGTATGGCCATGGGAATTAGATAGAGGACAGATTTAATCAGTATGTAAGACATGATGAGCTGTTTGAAGTGATGTGGGATAGTCATAGTCCTAGTTTGGATGAGTCTTATGCCACTAACAGTTGGGAGCAGATTATTGGAGGATGGTGTTTGGGTTGATGGATCTAGGAGATACCCAAGTGTGAACGTCTAGCAGACCTTTGCAAGGAAAGACATGGCACATATGCGGCCTCGGCATTTAGGGCTGAGCCCTAAATGAGGGCTTTTGTTTGGGTGAGATCACTCAGACAGAATGATTGAAGAACTGAAGAGACAGGAGAACCCTACTTGATTGCAAGAAACAGAAACCCACTAAAGCTGGGCCCAAGGATGTAAGTTGGCAGGAGATATAATAGGAATTCTCTCCTTGACATGCAGGAGAACCCACAGAGAACAGCTCTTCCCATTGGTTTGACTGGACATGGAATATCTGGATCTAAAGTCTCTTTCTCAGGGGTTTGATTTGCTCTCATTTTCTGTTCAGTAAATTTTTGTTTCCCTTTCCTTTGTCAGTTTATTACCTTCCTGTGCTTGCCAGGGGCCAAGGCAGCTGCTACCACATCACTGTCTGAGGAAAGTATCTGTGCCTCTAATTTTAAATTCTCAAAGAGACTCTGACTGATTAGCTGAGCCCTTGGTTTGTTTGCACTGGGTTAAGTGTTACAGATGTGATAGCAGAAGCTGTAAGAAGGGACCCATCCTTTTGGGAAAAACTGTGTGCATGAGATTGTGAACATCTTCCATAACATATTGTTATATAAAGGAACACTTCTTAGAATCATGGGAAAATCTTAAATTGGATATTTTGTTTAGTAGATATGGGTGATTTTGAATGTTTAAAAAGCTCTGGTGATGGAGGTGGTAGATTTAGCTCGAAGGTTCCGGTGCTGTTCCATCCCTGGTAACCACATATAATACTGGGCGTGGAGACGCACGCCCAGCAGCAATCAGTACCACAAACCACAGTGCTGAGTGTGGAGGCTCATGCCTGTAATCCCAGCACTCGGGAGGCAGAGGCAGGAGGATTGCTGAGTTCAAGGCTGAGTTTAGGACCAGCCTGAACTACAAAGCAAGACCCTGTCTCAAAAAAAATTAAAAGAAAAAAAGAGCTGAGTCAAGACCAGTCTTTCCAGACTGACTTTTCCAGTCTGAGGACCACTGTTTGAATAACAAGAATTGTAAGTGGGGGCAGTGCTCAAAAAGGGTTGTCATGACTGAAGGAAGGGAGGAAAATGTAGGAATGCTGAGCACTGACATTTTCAAGAAATGATGTGTTTAGGGATGTCAGCATTGCAGAGGGTGAGTGAGACAAGTGAGGAAACCTCTGCAGGATGACTAATCTGCAGGATTTTGTGAAATCCTTTCAGCAGCACTCAGAAGCCTATGAAGTAGAGGCTGAGAAGGTCTATAATTAAATTAATCCAAAATTCGGTGTTACAACTGTTGGAAAGGGAAATAGGAATTTAAATGCATAGATTAGCCATGAAGTAGAAAAAGTGATAATCCTGGCAGTTTAGTTTCTCTCAGATTACCTTTAGAAGAATTTTTGACAGATGAAAATATTCTACCATTTCTTAATAGTAATTTCCTATGAAAATGGCTGGGCATGTCTGTACCCACTTTTGCCTGTGTGTCTTATCCTCTTACAGGGATATACAGCCTATCTACATGGCAAAAGGAAGATTTATCACTATTCACTTGCTGACATCTTTTGCAGTTAATTGTGAAGTTTTTTCATGCCAAGGTGATCATGGGAAGAGATGATACATGAGCAGTATTATAGAAGTCAGAGATATGGTTGAAGGTGTGGTATGAGGAAATTGGGAGATTTAAAAAATTATCAAGGTGAATGCTGCCTCATCAACATTTTTGGTTCAACAACTCGTTAGTTTTCTAGCTATGCGAGACCTGATTGAACCGATCCAAATAAAGCAGTGCCCTTTCGAACTCGTGCTGAAGTCACTGAGGTAGCTTTCTATTCATGGAGCATCTAAAGAACATTCTGCGGTTGAACCATCACAGAAGGAAATGAAACAATTATCCAGTTCGCTTTCAGACTCCAGTGCTGTGGAGTGTGGGAGGGAATTGGTTGCCTTGTGCAGCTGCTGGAATTTCCAATGGGAAGTTGGACTGGCCAGTGGCTAAGGAACTCTGAGCAGGCCTCCCTGGCATGGAAAGTCTGTCTCAGTGCACAGAGCTGGGAGAGTCAGGAGGGTGGGCAGAGAAGCCTGCCAAGCTGTCACATTAACAGCATTGCAGATGGTACAGCCAAATGGCCTCCACATTCCTAGCCATTCTGAAGTATCTACTGAGTGGTCTAAAATCACTTAAATGTAAATACTTAGCTTCACAAACACTTACTTTCTCTATATTATTAGTCACTTAATACTTGACAGCATCCAGAATCTTATTTATAGTTTACATTTCAGTGCTGTGACATGTGACATCAGTTGCCTTGATCTGGAGTTGTGGTATGTGGCTCTCTGTTCTTTAATGATTAAAACTGGTCCTAGAATTCTCCATTGTTGGCTCAATTGAATTTTTAGAAACCATCCAGGCTATTGAATATTTTAAATACTTCTGAAGTATTTATTCATTAGAACTTAAGATTTATATATTAACAAGGAAAATAGTGATTTCAAATAGATGCAATGTGAGCAGAGGACTCAGCTAATTTTTCTGGAGATAAGCTTCACTAGTCAACCTTTCCAACAAATTTATCAGTTACAAATAAACACATATTCACGAGGAAAATGTTATAATTTAAATGTATTCATTTAGCTCTCTCTTTGACACAGTATGGAAAAAATAGCTATTCAGCACCATTCGGAGATCTGTGTTAGAAACAGGTGGCATTTATTTCTAATTTGACTCGTGTCTGTTAAAAAGCATGGTATCTGGATTCTACACAGAATCCAGAAAGTGTGTGTATCAGGACTGAAGCAAGAATCCAGTTCTCGTAGAGTAAAAAAACCCAATAACATAGTGGTTATTAAGTCCCTAGCTAAATTGGTTTTTGGGTTTCCATCACAGACTTGAGTTTCATTAACAAGTGAACTTTGGTGACAATTCAAGTCTAGCACCGCTAGACTTCATGAGCACAGGCAAGCACCCAGGAGGATTGCATTTGGTTCACTGTTTGTTTAGATTGCTTGAAACGTTTGCTGCTAACGGTGAAAATATATAGGTGTATCTGTCTTTGAGAACATTGTGATCCACGTGCTCTCAGCTAGGCAGCTTTTTTAACAAGATGTGTTAACTCTGGTTTATACGGCCTCACTCAGTGGCTACATCAGTTCAGTCTTTGTGAGTAGCCTTGTCTCTGACAGAGAGCAAAGACTTAATGGACTGGCTCATGACATTTGAATGTTCCAAGTGGGCAAATTCAAAGCATTATATTCCAGACTTAATGTTATTCTTTATTAAAATATTTACAAATCAGTTTCTTAAAACATATTAATTTTCGGCCAATGACAGTGTTTAAAAATTGCCTGTTAAAAATGGTGTCTGCAGGAGTGCTTGAGCTCACCACTTCATTTTGTATCTTTTGTTTAATTGTGGCAATTTTTTTCCCTTGAAAGATGCCAGACTTCTGGTCAAAAGGATTCCTTCAAATCATGACTATGATATTAATCAGATGCACAATTCTGAGCAAGTTATATAATCTGTTTTAGTCTCATTTATTTCCTTAAGACAGTGGGATGGCAATAATTCCTGGTGGTTGTTATGATATGAAATGAGGTATAAGTACAAAAGCTGTTTACGTACTATGAAGCAGTCCTTGAATATAACAAGCACAATAATTAAGATAATTGGTATTTAGTAGCATTATCTCTAAAAACTTTCTATCCATGGTAGATTAGAATCATATAGAAGAATACTTTGTTTTACTAAATATTACAGATGTCATACATGATTCTTTTCTATCCCAATATATGCCTAATGGAAAAAGACATTTTACTGAGATAGGCTGCTCTTTTACTCCCCTAACTTACTAATGTGAAGCTCTTTGTGCTACAATAAAAGACAATACTCATATAGGTCTAAGCATGTACTATGCTCAGCTCCCCGAATGTTTTCATGTGAACTTACTAAATCCTCCCAGTAACCTCATGAGGTAGGTTTGTTTCTACCCCTGGTGAAATTGAGGCATAGAGAGATGAACTTGTTCATGGTTACGTAGTGTTACCAGTCTAATTTAATATTCTTTCACCCTGCACTCGGCTTTTGGAGTTTAGCAGAAACAACATCAGGATAAAGGAAGCCATGAGCATTACTTGGGTCTTAGGTGGAAGAGAAGGAATCTCATCACTACAAAGTTATTGTTTGTAGATTATTATCACTCATCTCTCTTGAGTCCAATCTGTAATAGTACTAAGCTAAATCTTTCAGAGGCCCCGTAGTCTCAGTCCTGGGCTGTGCATAGAAAATTGAAATGAAGAGTCCCAAAGCCTATCCAGAGTGTTCCCAGGGCTCATGCAATCTTCACCCTGTTCTCAGGCTTAGAATTTGACTTGCTTCATGGATTGCTCTAGCCTTTCTTTAATTCAGGCTTGTTTCTCTTTGTTTAAGCTTCTTATTTATTGGTTCATGAATTTTTAAAGTTTCACTGAAGATATCCCATGTGCCAGGGAAACCACAGGGTATTTGAAAAGGGATGGTGAACGTAGCAGGCAGGTTACCCTGTTGAATTTACAGATGGATATGAGACATTGTAAAGCACACAACCACTCTGAGTAGTGCTATAAAGATATGGAACACGGTACTCCAGGGATGAAACAGGGAAAGCATTTGGCAAACACTTGAAGATCATAATGTGTTTTCCCATTTCTGTCTTTGGTCCTCTATGAGTTGTCACAGACTTGGGAGCAATGGAGGGAGGGCAAGTTAGAGTGGATGGAGGGCAGAGTTGGCAGGGTAAATAACAAAACACAAGACGACCGTAGGGAGAAGAGGTGGAAAAACCTATCTCCAGCCTTTAACAATATCATTTGATCATAAAAGAGTAACTAATATTTGTTTAAAACTACCATTTTCAAGAAAAGTTAATTTTATCCAGTTTATTAAAAAAAAGAAAGGAACATAAAAATTTAAAGTGATTCCTGTAAAAATATTTTTACTATTGAAGTGTGTGTGGTCAGTTTTATGACACTAAGCTTGTCTAAGATCTTAAGTAAACAAGATTTCTGCCTTTTTTAGACTTCTCTGCCCTTCAGGACATGGTCCTCTTTCACTCTTGTTTTATTTTATTTTATTATTATTTTTTGGAGACAATGTCTCAGGCTGGTCCTTAGCTCACTATGTAGCCCAGGCAAGCCTGGAACTGACAGCAGTCCTCCTGCCTCTGTCTCCCTGCTGGGACTACAGGCATGAGCCACTGTGCCTGGCATTGTGGTGTATGGTTACTGGGGACAGAACTTGTGCTTGCCAGGCAGATGCTGAAACCACTGAGCTAAATGCCTGGCCCTGCCCTCCTGTCTTGAATATTATAATAAAAATATTGAAAGATAAAGGAAGTTTTTTTTTCCCCTTGTATATATTAGCTCCATCGAACGTCACCCACAACTGTTCTTCATTCATTGTGGCCCAGGTAGGGGCAAAGGAGGAGTGTGAATTGCAGAGTCTCCTCCAGGTGCTGTTTGTCAGTAGGTGCTGCTTGCTGTCTTGCTCTAGCTGGTGGTCAGGCATGGAGCAAGAGTAATTGAAAAGAACCTACATGTTCTTGTGAGTGAACCTGTGATAATAACATTTCATGTTCGCGCTGCAGGAGATTCGTTGGCATGCATGCATTCATTTCACAGTAACCGTGAGCCTACTGTGTGCACTAGAACGCAATGAGTGATGCGTGGTCCTGGGCCTCATGGGACTCAGTATGCATTACAGGGCATCACTTGCTCTTCCTTGGTGGGCTTGCAACATGCCCCCCCCCCCCGTAGCTGGATATCTGGTCAGATGGTGCCTCTGGAGAATGGCCCAGTGCCTCCACGGATTTGTGTCTCCTTCCGTTTCCAACTCACTTCACTTGTCCCCTTTTATCATCGTCTGTCATTATCTTTGGGTCCAAGATTTAAGTGTGAGTATCGCTCACACAAAGACTGTCTTTCCCACTCATTGCCCTGTACTATTCATAACAGTGCTTGGCACGTAGCAGGTATTTGGTAAACAAAAGAAGAATGAATAAGTAAATAAGATAACTCCGCAAGTATGTAACTACCATCCCTGATAAACAATGGGGTAAGTGAAAGACTTTGGAAACTATAAATATTCCATGCATGCAGGATGATGGTATTTATTTAAATTTGAGAAAAAAATATAATTGCCAAAAGAACTTTTTTCTACTTTTAGCTGTCAGTCCAAATATTTGTTTCCTAAGAATTTCTCTTTCTTCATGTGGATGGTTTTTGACACAGACCCCCACCTTTCTGGTTTTGTAACCTCCTTTACTCCACCTTGTTTACTCTTCATAGTTCCTTACACAGGCTGGTGAACCTTCCTGAAATCCAGGAGGACTCCTCCATGTTTATATGCTCCTTGGGACTGGATGTGCATTTGTGGGAGAGAGTTCCCATGACTCTCCCACGATTCTGAGCTCACTATCCAAGTTTTAGTGTCATTTCTCGCTACAGTTTAGTATTTTTATTTTACTTTTTGTGGCACCCTTGGCATTTCTTTTTCTCCTTGAGCTGGTTTCATTTTCCTTTTAATGTTCATGATGGTATTTTGGTATTTTGAAGTGTTTACTATTTGACCATCCCCAGTGAGTGGTATTCTTAGTTTATTGCATGCCTTTGATTCAGCCTTTCTCTGTCTCTCTTTTGTCTGGCCAGCAGCATTGGGATGTGCCAACTGCAGGGCTGTGCTGTCCAGCCCCTCTGGGACCTTTGCTTCTCCCTGCTACCCTAACGACTACCCCAACAGCCAAGCTTGCCTGTGGACCCTCCGGGCTCCCACTGGCTACATCATTCAGGTCACATTTAATGACTTCGATATTGAAGAAGCTCCCAATTGCATTTACGACTCGTTATCGCTCAATAATGGAGAGAGCCAGACTAAATTCTGTGGAGCAACTGCCAAAGGCCTATCATTCAACTCAAGTGCGAATGAGATGCGTGTATCCTTCTCAAGTGACTTCAGCATCCAGAAGAAAGGTTTCAATGCCAGCTACATCCGAGGTATGTAAACCGAAAGCAGCGCCAACCCTCTGTTTCCATTTACCATGTGCTACAGTAAACACATGGACCAGAACACAGAGTTATGCTCTTCTGCGTGAATGTGAGTGATTAGGTTGAGGTATTTAAGAGTAGGACTCTATTAATGTGCTCTGAACTGTCTCATTAGCAAACTATAATTAGCAGATGAATAATCTGGTTATAGTAGAGCTGAATTCTTCTTATATACATTTTATGCATAACATTTAAAAGCTGATTGAGACTAGATATTTGACTGCTAGTAATTAAAATTTGTAGTTCTAGTATTTCTCCACTGAAAATTTAAAACATCCTCACTTAATTTTACTTAATTTTGTTTTGAGCATTTACAATGTTGCCCTTTAGGAGACATCCTAGATGACACATACAAAAAATTTGCACATAAACTTAAAAAGCTATTAGTAATTTAAGCTTAAGAACAATTTAACTTGAGGAAAGTGCAGCTGAAGGAAATAAAACATATTAATATTAAATATGTTTTCCAAATCCTGGCACACCATAACTTTAAGATAAAGCTAATTATCTTTAAAACCAGTCTTAAGGAAACTGGAGCATCAAGACTGAGATTTAGTTAGACATCTTTTCTTCTGAGCTTCTTAACTACATGTTATGCAATAAAAAATACAAAAAATTTACAAGCACAAAAGCTACACTACTAAACACTGCATATGTTAGCTAAGGAGTTTTTACTATGTATGATATTTTGGTATTGTCCATACTTGGTATTGTCCATACTTGGACAAAGTATGTGTATGGTTAAGTAAAGTAAAACACCTATTTTATTATTTCAAAACTGTATTTTAAAATTACAATTACTAGGGTATTTATATTAAAATTATTTACATAGAGCAAATTTGGTGCATCTTGAAATATTTTTAGGCAGTTATTATTATTATTTTCACTGCTGGAAATTGAACTCAGAGCCTTGGGCATGCTGGGCAAGCACTGTACCACTGAACTATATTTGCAGCTGAAACCAATATTAGAGAGCATTTTGAGGAGAGACCATAATCTGTTAAATTAACCATTAAACAGATATGGTACTGGCATAGGGATATGTCCAGTGTTTTATTCAATAACTTCACAATGTCACGGATATATTAGACTTCTATATTTTTAAACTTGTGCACATAATAATGCTAATTGCTTGCCATCTGTCGCTCTTGTGCGGCACTTTTCCTTTGACGACACATTATTTCATTCTCACTGATGATATACACAATGGGCGCCATTTTCAGATGAGGAGGTAAGGCCAGAGAGAGGAGAGGTGTCAGCTCCATGTCACACACTGGCCCGCGGAAGAGCCGGATGGTGAAGCTGCGTGTCCTCCCCTCAGACATTCTTCTCTTCTGTCCCTCACAAAGTACCTCCTGTGCTCACAAACAAAGCAACCATAATTTCAATTTCCATTTTCCTTTGTATTTTCTCTAGGTTTTGTCACCATGTAGAATTATTTTTGCATTTATTGCTAAGATTGCCTGATGATGGGAGGAAAGAGAGGGACATGAGTGCCTAAAGGGCAGAGGGTGGTCTGGATCTGGGAAAGTTTGGAAAAACTGAAAGGCAATTGTTTATTTGAAAAATTGGGATATTGGTTGTGTTTAGAAAGTACTTTTAACATGACTTGTTTCCAACCTTCTTGATGTAAAAAATGAACCCTTCCTGAACCCAGATCTCTCTCTAATTAGCTATGGAGTTGCATTTTTAAATTTTTTAAATTGTAATTTCAAGATTAAAAATATTTACCAACTTGACTGGCTATCAGTCAAATTTACGTGTGAGATCCAGTCGCACTTAGAACTCAAATGGGTAGAATTTCTGAGCTCGTACTAAAGACAATGGAAGTGTTGGTGATGGAGGATGGACAGAGAGAGGGGAGTGAGAAAGCAGAGATGGGTGAAAGGCCAGTGAGTACAAAGGGCAGTGTGTCAGACTTTCCACACCTCACCAGGCCAACTTCCGGAGTTAACGTGCCTTATTGATGGTGCTATGCTTTCTCCTAGTTGCTGTGTCCTTAAGGAATCAAAAGGTGATTTTACCACACACAGCAGATGCTTACCAGGTATCTGTTGCAAAAAGCGTCTCCTTTCCAGACCTCAGTGCCTTCACACTCTGCTTTGAAGCCACTCAAAGTGTAAACGAAGACGACGAGTGGGAAGCTTTCTCCTACATAGATGCATCATCCCTGCAGTGGCTCGGTTTTGGAAAGGACAAGGATGGCTACTTCCTGTCTATCTCTGGCTCAAAATGCTTGCTCAACAGCAAACTCCCTGTGAAGGAAAAGGAAGATATTTTCACGGAAAGCTTTGAGAAGCTCTGCATTATTTGGAATAATTCTTTAGGCCTTATTGGTGTTAATTTCAAAAGAAACTATGAGACAGTTCAATGTAATTCCACCATTAGTAAAGTTATTCCTGGGAATGGGAAATTGGTGTTGGGCTCCAATAAAAATGAAGTAACCTCTCTGAAAGGGGACATTTATAACTTTAGACTTTGGAATTTTTCCATGAATTCGGAAATGCTCTCCAACCTCAGCTGTCATGTGCAAGGCAATGTGGTCGACTGGCAAAATGACTTCTGGAATATCCCAGCCCTGGCTCTGAAAGCCGAAAGCAACCTGAGCTGTGGTAAGTCTGTGGCCCAAGAATTAATGTTCATTTAATTTTGGGGAGAAATGCTCAGTAAAAAGTCAGTAAGAAATTATACACAAGCACATGTATGTGTAAACACAAAACATCAAATGCTTATCATATGTATACCACTGTATACATCAGTGGTTAAAGATCTATTTTGTTTTTAAAATTTCATCTACTCAGTCATTCCCAGCATACATTTGACTACAACCTGTATGTGTTAATAAAAAGCCTCTTGTCTTACCATTCTTAAGTTTTTGCTATGTCAAAAATATTCTACAACTTATTATTAATGACACAGCTAAAGTAATAAGTCAAATCCAGATGTTTTTGCTAGGTTTGATACAGAGTAATACTTTTTTTAATCAAAAATGACACATTAATAAGTTGATATATATTATCCTGGAATGAAATTTCAATTGCATTACTGAAATAAACAACCACCACCTAAGAAAAGACTATTTAGCAAGTACTACATACTTAACTATCTATTTTAGTTAATAGAACTAAAAGAAGAATTTGGAATAATCTTCCTGGTTGGGAATCAACAATTTTTTCTTTAAACTTTTCTCTCTGTTAGAAAATGAGAATTTTTGGTTTGTTTTAAATGTTATTCTCTATTCACTAAGAGACTTTAAATGTGGTATTACTGAAAGTACCTAAATGAAAAATATTTAGGAAAGATCATGTTAAAATAGACTTTCATTCTATATAATAAAAGTTGTACTGAAATAGACTTTCAGTATTCTCTCTGAATATAAGTTAATTTTGGAAATCACTTTTTGTTGGAGGAGTGGCCGAAACACAAAAAACAGAAATTACAGTACCAAATTTAAATGTCACATGACATTTAAATTAAACTAAAGTGGTGGTAACATGCCCTTTTTAGTCACAGATGATTCTTAAAAATGAGGGAAGGATCATAATATGACTTTGGAGAGAACTTCATAAAGGGTGGCTTCTCCACTTTTTTCTCCAAAGTAGGATTGATTGTAAGCCCTGAGGTTACTTCCACAGGTTTCCTGGACTTGTTCTTGCCCTGCTGGCCTAGGTGAGTCCTGTCACCCTCTCCGTGGAGGACACCCACTTCTCTTGCTAATGGCCAGAGGCCTCTTCAATGTTATCATTTGAGAGATATTTTTTTGTGAATGGTTGGAAAGAGGTCATCCGCAAACTTGTTGTGGAGGGAGATGGTGGGTCTTTGTAAGAGCCAAGGTACTTCATAAAGTCCTCTCTTTAGGATTAACCACAGAGAAGCTTCAGGGAGCCTGAGAAGTCTGTCACCCCGCAAGAGTGCTGAGAGGGTTACATGTGTGTGTTTGGCATGAAATGGTGAAGAGAGAGATGAAGGGGAAAACTTCTACCTCTGGGTCATTCTTTGGAGGCCTCTTTCCATCATAGGCTTTGCCATTATTACTAAAAGAAATAGGGACAAGGTTTATTAATTGCTTCCAGTTAAACTCCATTTAAATTAAATACTATGTGCTAGATGCCAGCTAAAACAATTTATACACGTTTTATTAAAGCATGTTTGGAGTACAGAATGCTTACATTCCTTGTGCAAAATTGGCATATGGAGATAACACACGTTAATTCTTTTTCATCCCATTCTCACCCCTCCCTCTATCTTTTTTATTTTTTTTTTTCCAGTATCAGGGATTGAACTAGGAATGTTACACTTGTGAGCCAGGCACTGCATCACCACGCTAAATTCCTGGCTCCCTCCATCTTTTGATCCCTTTCCCTTTCTGCTTTCCTCTTATCTTTTATTTTGCTCTTTGTATTTTCTGTTTCTCACATAAAAAAGGAACAGTATAAGTTTAAGCTTTTGTGTCTGATTTATTTCACTTAAGGTTATGCCATCGAGGTACATCTATTTTTCTACAAATTACTCATGTTTATCCTTCTTTATGGCAAAGTAGTACTCCATTATGTATAAATACTGTATTTTCTGTATCTATTCGTCTGTTGCTATACATATAATCTAATTCTAAGACCTAACAATTACAAATTGTGCTGCTATAAGCATGGATATGTATGTATAACCTTAATATTTATATCTTTAGCTCTTGGGAAGATGCATAGAAGGCGAATAGTTGAATCAAATGGGATGTTTTCTGTTAATTTCTTTGCGGCAACTCCATACTGATTTTCAAAATGATTATACTAGTTTATATTCCAACCAACAATGTAAAAGGGTTGCTTTCTTCCTGCAGCCTCTTTGGCGTTGTTATTATTTGATTTCTTGATGATGCCCATTCTTTCTGGGGTAACATGGAATCTCTGTGCTTTTTAAATTTGCGTTTTCCCAATGGCTGATAATGTTGAGCATTTCTGCATATACTTATTGACCATTTGTACTTTTTATTCTGTGAAATATCTATTCATTTTAGTTGCCTAATTTTTGACTTGATCCCATTTGTTGATTCTTTCTATTACTCCCTGCACAATAGGGGCTGTGTGTTGCCCATACCTCTGACTTCAAGAGTTTTATGTTTTGCTTTCTAAGTGTTTCTCTTTTGTCCTTTAGTTTTTTTAATCCAGTTTGACTTTAGTTTAGTATGTGCTCTAAGATGTGGATACATGTTCAAGCTTTGCATGTGCCCTCTTTCCTCCAAGGCACGTTGTAGGTTCTTCTTTTAAAAGATCAAATAGTTGAATGTGCTTGGGGTGGTTTCTGTATCTTTGATTCTGTCCCATGTTAATTGATTTCTTGCCTCATTGATCCTATCAAGTGAATTCTGTTTTACAGATGAGAAATCTGGGCAGAAGGAGATTACATAACTTACCCAGTGTCACTTAAATGTAAACGACTAATTTGAATTTGAACCTAGAAAGAGGTATGCTCACGTAGCCACTGTAGATTAAACTGTCCTTCAGCATAGACAAAACTATAAGATCTGATGTAGTACTAGAGTCAATGAGCAGACTGTTGGCAAAAAAGGAGTAAAAATATTAAGGTCTCTTATCCACTTTGATTTTAGCTTGGTACACGGTGAAAGAGTTAGATCTAGTTTTAGCCTTTGGCAAGTTAAAACCCAGTTTTTCCAGCACCATTTGTTAAAGAGGCCATCTTTCCTCCATTGAGGATTTTTGGCTCCTTTGTCAAAGATGAGGTGGCTCAGTGTATCTGGAGTAGTTTCTGGATCTTCTAGTCTACTCCATTGATCCT